>CATIWR010264489.1:0-21789 GCA_949677035.1 Omphalea diandra | reverse complement strand
ATACCACTTGTTGACTTTTATGCACCAAGAAGAGGGGGGGGGGGGGGGGGGGGAATGGTTAAATGTGGAAAAATTTAAAAATTTGGAATTTTGTTAAATAGTGCAAAATTAATTGTTGGGGACGCAAAAAAAAATGAATTTTTTTTGGTTTTCCCAATCTTATTTTTTCACAATTTTTCAAAATTCCAAATTTTTAAATTTTTCCTAATTTAACCATTCCCCCCCCCCCCCCCCCCCCTCTTCTTGGTGCATAAAAGTCAACAAGTGGTATCAAAGTTTAGTCTCAAATCTCATCTTAATTGCTTAAGAAAAGATCAATGACACAAGAAGGAATCCACTCTCACCTTAAACCTATCTTTGATGGATATGACTATATTCATTAGAAGTATATAATGAAAATCTACCTAGATAATGATGCAGTGGATCTTTAGGACATTATTGGAAAGGAGTGGAAGCCTCCCACTAGAGTATTGGATGGTAGTGAATAGTTGATTTTGATAGAATAATGCATGAAAGCATATATGAAGGTAAATGGTAAGAAAAAAAAAGTAATGGCAATTTTCTTGACTTCTATGTCAAGAGAAGAAATTAGAAGAGTTCAACATTGTCAAATCGCTCATGCCATATGTGTTGGCCCTAGGCACCAATAAGAGGGGGGGGGGGGGAAGGTTGAATTGGTGTATAAAAATTAAAATTGGAAAGAGAGAGGAGAAATGAGATGAAAGGAAACACAATATTTATAGTGGTTCGGGTATAATCGACCCTACGTCCATCCCCAATTCTTTGAAATTGGGTATTCCACTATCTTTCAAAGGTGTTTTCAAGCTTACACAAAACTTTTACACTTGTATTTTGAAGGCTCACACAACAACCTATACACTGGTATTTTAGGCTTACACAACAACGTTTACAACTTGTGTTTTAACATGCTCACACAACAATCTCTCTTAGTGTTTTTAACAGGCTCACATTATAACCTATTATAGATGGTGTTTATGCTCACACCCAACAATGACTTAAAGAATAAAATATAGTGAGTAGCAAAATTGCAAGAGTTTGGGTACAAAGTTATTAATTCTCTTGCATTTATATCTGTTTGGTGAGGTATTTATAGTTATACCCACCAAAGTGACGTTGCAATAAAACTGATACAAAATCATCAAAGTGTGTTAGATAGATTTTTGCATTAAATGCTTGACCGTCATGTTTGGCGGTCGCTACTACTCATTCACAATCGTGAATTCCAAATTCTATAAGGAAAACCCTGTTTCTGTCTAACGGCTAGTCCACGTGGCAACTTTTGATTAGTTTATTAGAAAAATATAGTTGTTGCCTTTCACCTGCTCTCAAAAGTAGCGGTCACGATTTATTTTGTACAAGACGCGACTCTGAATGCAAATTCCTCTGCCAAAAGTGTTCATCTTCTTCTTTTGGGTTTGCTGTCACTACCAATAAGTTCCCATCATGACTATTGACTTCCAACTATTACCTGGGACACTTGTCAAGTTGTGATTATATACTTAATTGCATCTTGAGTTACTTTGAATTTCACAGTCGCAACTGAGACAAGCTTTACACCCAGAATTCGACTGTCACTTTTGAAGTTCTTCCTTTGGATGAATCACGATCGAGAATGACTCTGCGATTTCAACTGTCTAATCTTTTACAGTCGCGATATAAAGTAACCTTTTTCATTTTAAACTCTTTTTGCAAAACTTTTAAAAGCATTAAATGAATCATTCTTATGAGCTAGAAAGGATACCCATGTGAACCTAGAGTAGTCATCTACAAGAACTAGTGTATAATGTTTTCCACCTAAACTAGCACTTCTAGTTAGTCCTATTAAGTCCTTATCGATAAGTTGAAGTGGTCTAGATATACTTATAACATTTTTGGCCTTGTGAGAGGCATAGTGTTGCTTTCCCATTTGGCATAGACCACATGTCTTGTCCTTGGAGAAATTTAGCTTGGGAAGCCCTTCCACTAACTTTCCTTTGGATAGGCTTTAAAGAAGATCTATGCTTGCATGTCCAAGCCTTCTATGCCACAACCAAGCTCCATTGCTCAAAGACATAAGACACTTAAAAGATTGGTTAGCCAAATTGTCTAAGTCAATTGAGTAGGTATTGTCTTTCCTTTCACCCTTGAAAATAACTTTATCATCCACTAAAGTGGTGACTCGGCATTCTCTAGGATCAAAGGTGACCTTATTACCTTTGTCACACAATTGACTTACACTTAACAAATTATGTTGTAAGCCACTAACTGAAAGAACATTATCAATTAAAGAACATCTATTTTTACCAATGGTTCTAATGCCAATTACCTTACCTTTGGTATTGTTACCAAATGTGACATCTCCACCATCTTTTTCTTTCAATGTCCTGAATAACTTTCTATTTCTAGTCATGTGCTTGGAACATCCATTATCCACATGCCAATTGCTTGATTTGGTGGTTGCCATACTCCCTTGCACAATAAAAGTGAGTTGCCTTTTCTTAGGTACCCAAATATACTTGAGTCCTAGGGGGTTAGAGTTTGAAGGGTCCTCTAATTTGAGGTGAGCCTTCCTAATGAAATAATGAATGTTAACATGCCCATATTTCATGCAATAATGGTATTAGAGTTTAGACTTGTGAGTCTTTCTCCTATGCACATATTTAGTATGAGTAGGGGGCCTTCTCATATATTGTTCATGTGAATACATGCATGAGCATATTTGATGAGTAGGAATAGAAAATTTTTTATGAGAATGACCATGCTTTTTGTTGTAAATGTGGGCATGGTTAGCTCTTTGAGTCTTGGCTCTAGAGCTTTGGGGAGCCTTCCCTTTGCCCTTAGGCTTAGAAGGCTTAGTGCTAGGAGCACTTTTCTTCCCAATTACCTCAATGCTTGAGGTTTGACATTGTGGAGCTCTAACAATTATAGTTTGAGATGATGAGGAGGCTCCATTGAAGCCTAAACCATGTCTAACTAGTGGTGGTATTTGTGAGACAATCAATGTGTCCAAGGCTTCTTTTCCTTTGTGGAACTTAGAGATTGAGCTTCTAAGCTCAATGACTTATCCATTAAGAGTGTCATTCTCCTTCCTTAATGAAGCCATAAAAGAAGATGAAGTGGAAAGTCTTTCTACTATTTTTGAGAGTTCTTGATTAGAAGTCCTCAACTCATTCACAAGATCACTGAGAGTCTTGTATTCATCTTCTAATTTTGAGCACCTTTTCTTATAAGTTTTCACTTGTGACTTGTACTTGTCACATCTCATGGTTAGAGCCTCTAGAAGCTCTTTATCTATCTCATCAAATTCAAAATCAAAATTAGAATGAGAAGAAGGACTTACCTCATTTGAAAGATCTTATTGTGCCATGAAGCATATGTTGGCAACCTTTCCTTCTTCTTCTTCTTCTTCACTTGAGCAATCATCCCAAGTGGCTGAAAAACTTTTCTTCTTCTCTTTGTCCCATCTCCTCTTCTTCATTTGTTCATCTTTTTGCAAGGCTAACTTATGAATTAAGAGTTTGCCTATCAACACATCGGTTGGAACCTTTCCAATTTTCGGATTTGACTCTTGTATGCTACAAACTCTAGCACCAAATTTATGTAGAGGAAGAGTTTTAAGGATTTTTGTGTTTACCTCATAGATAGTAAGAGTTCTTATAAATTTCTTCATGTTGGTGACAATGGACAGTAGCCTGTTTGTCATTTATGTGATGCTTTCATTGTCCTTCATCATGAAGAGTTTCCATTTGATGACATACATCTTCAAACGACTTGACTTGACTAGAGTTGTGCCTTTATGATAGTTCTTTAGAGTCTTCCAAATGGCATGAGCTGTTTGTCAGTGTTGCACTCTTCCAATCTCTTCTTTAGAGAGTGAGCTTAGAAGAATGGCCATTGCTCTATTGTTATTGCCATTTGATCTCCAGTGTGCTTCAAACCATTCGTCCATTGGGATTAATTCTTCATCACCATCCACAATCTGGTGGGTAGCTTCCATTCCTTGATGACCACATCCCAAAGGTCCATCACATCTATGTCAAGATAGATCTCCATCCTATACTTCCAATGAGTATAATATGTTCCATCAAAGTATGGCTTGAGTTGTGAGTGGATTCCCTCTTGTGCCATGATCTTTGTTCACTCAATGAAGGTTTGATTGTGAAGTGAGGTTCTGATACCACTTGTTGGCCCTAGGCGCCAAGAAGAGGGAGGGTTGAATTGGTGTATAAAAATTAAAATTGGAAAGAGAGAGGAGAAATGAGATGAGAGGAAACATAAGATTTATGGTGGTTCGGGTATAATCGACCTTATGTTCACTCCCCAATTCTTAAAAATTGGGTATTTCACTATCTTTCAAAGGTGTTTTTAAGCTTATGCCAAACTTTTACACTTGTGTTTTGAAGGCTCACATAACAACCTATACACTTGTGTTTTTAGGCTTACACAACAACCTTTACAACTTGTGTTTTAACAGGCTCACACAACAACCTCTCTTAGTGTTTTAACAGGCTCACACTATAACCTATTATAGATGGTGTTTATGCTCACACCTGATAATGACTTAAAGAATAAAAAAGAGTGAATAGCAAAATTACAAGACTTTGGGTACAAAGTTATTAATTCTCTTGCATTTACATCTGTTTGGTGAGGTATTTATAACCTAACCCACCAAAGATACGTTGTAATAAAACTGGTATAAAATCATCAAAGTGTGCTAGATAGATTTTTGCATTAAATGCTTGATAGTCATGTTTCACGGTCGATACTACTCATTCGCAGTCGCGAATTCCAAATTCCATAAGGAAAACCCCATTTATGTCTAACGGCTAGTCCATGTGGCAGCATCTGATTAGTTTACTAGAAAAATATAGTCGTTGCCTTTCACCTGTTATCAAAAAGTAGTGGTCACGATTTATTTTGTATAGGACTTGACTCTGAATGCGAATTCCTCTGCCAAAAGTGTTCATCCTCTTCTTTTGGGTTCGTGGTCCAACAAGTTCCCATTGCGATTTTTGACTTTCAATGGTTACTTGGGACACTTGTCAAGCTGTGATTGTGGACTTAATTGCATCTGGAGTTACTTCAAATTTCGCGATCGCGACTGAGGCAAGCTTTACACTGCGAATTTGTCTGTCACTTTTGGAGTTCTTCCTTTGGATGAATTGCGATTGAGAATGACTCCGCAATTTCATCTGTATGATCTTCTAGCAAGTCTTCTAATGGATCGCGATTGCAAATCTTAGATTGCAGGCACGATTTAAAAGTTACTTCACATTCTTTGAAGATTAAGATTTCTATCAAACTTATAACTTAAAGACTTACACAAAAACTGCAAAATAACACTAAATAGAAACATTAAAAATGATCAATCCCCTTTGTCAAGATCAAAAGAGGCCCAAGACTTAGAGTTAACTACCCTAGTCCAACAATATGGAAATCTTCAGAGAACTACCATAAGGGCATAACACATATAAAGTCAAGTAGATTAGAGATATATGTGACAAAATGAGAGCTTTTCATGATGAATGAGAACAAATTTATCACCAAAATGATAAATAGACTCCTTGCCATTATCAATGATATGAAGAAGTATAGAAGAATACTCACTAACCATACGGTAAATATTGAAATCCTCAAGATTCTTTCTTTAGAGAAATTTAGGGCAAGTGTGTGTAGTGTACAATAGTCCAATTACGATATTGGGAAAGTACCAATAGATGTTCTCATTAGTAAGCTTCTCACTCATGAGATAGTGATTAAGAAGGATGAAGTAATAAAAAGGATGAAAGCTTAAGGAGGAAAAAAAGAGAAAAGGACTTTTGCTCTTAAGTCCTCTAGCAAAGATAAAGAAGTAAAAGAAAGCACAAGTGGAAGTGATGAAAGTGAGAAGGATGAATTTGTCTTGCTATCTAAGAGGTATGGAGAGCTCATGAAAAGAAGAAAGGAAAGAAGGAACCTTAAGAAGTCATCTTCAAACTTCAAGCACAAGAAGAATGATGTGACTTGTTTTAAATGTGGAAAACAATGTCACACAAACTTTAAGTGTCGCAACCAAAAGAATAAAAAGAAATGCGACAAGTAGAAGAAGAAGAGCTTCAAACCAATATGGGGGTGATGACTCAAGTAAAGAAGGTGAAGAGGAAGAGGTTTCCAAATTTTGCTTTATGGCTTAAGAAGACTCCTCAAATGAGGATAGTGCTTTTATTTCATACTTGTGATGATTTTGATGCATGTGAGGATGAGGATGATGAGCTTCTTAAAGCTATGTCCTTGAGATATGATAAGTATAAAATGAAAATGAAGATTTGTAAGAAAAAAATGTTTGAAACTTGAGGGTGAATTTAAATGTCAAATGATCTTATAAATGACTTCAGGACTTTAAATGAAAAACTTAAGAAATCTTTAAAAAAAATTCTAAAAACTTATCTTCTTTTGATTTCTAAAGAAAAAAAAATGATTTTTTAAAAGCTCAAGTTATTGATTTAAGAAATTCCATCCCAAAATTTCACAAAGGGAAAGAAACTTTAGATACACTCGTTATATCTTAAAGGCCAACCCTTGTGAGATATGGCCTTGGTTTTAAAGGGACTTCATCATTTGCATCCTCTCCTCTGATATTCATTAGTGCATTTACACCTTAAACCTTGATAATAGAGGAGATCAGAAAGAAAAGTGCTCATAGACTAAGCCCCATAAACCTAAAGGTAAGGGAAAGGCACCCCAAGGCTCGAAGGCTAAGCCTTAAAGAGCCAATTATGCTTTCATGTATACTAAGAGGCATGCACACAAAAACGTACCTTCAACTCTTTGCCCTTCTTGCACTTGTATGCACTTACATGGCTAAAGTATGAGAAGGCCTCTTACTCATACAAAAACCATTCATAGGAGAAGGACTCACAAGTCTAAGCTCTAATGTCATTATTGCATGAAATTTAGGCATATTAATGTGTTTTGCTACATTCAGAAGGCATATCTCAAACTAGAAGACCCTTTCAAGCCTAATCTCGTAAGACAAGTATGCTTGGATACTTAAACAAAGATGAACTTATTTTATTTCGTAAGAATGCTTGGAAGCCACCAAAGAGGATATTGAGTACTCAAAGTATATGACCATAAACAATAGGTTATTCACATTTATTAATGAAAAGGATGGTGTCAATGTGACATTTGGAAATATGTCAAAGATAAGGTAATTGGCATTGGTATAATTGGTGACTTTGAAAGTTGGAGCTCAACTCAACATCTAGGGAGAATGTAATTGATCTTGAAGATCAAAAACCACATTAAGAGTTAGAGCAAGCTCAAGCCCATCAAAAGGAGAATCAAACATAAGGACTTCTTAAGGATTTAAGGTACTCCAAGGCCAAAAAAGCTAATTATTAGTAAGACATCTAAGGAAGTAAGTACTAAAGTCCCATTAGATAATAATATTGCTTTTATTTCTCAAATTCAGCTAAAATCAATTGATGAGGCACTTGATGATGAAAGTTGGGTGATTGTTATGTAAGAGGAACTCAACCAATTTAAGAGAAATAATGTTTGGGAACTTGTCCCTAGGCCTGAAGAAAATTCGATTGTTAGTTGCAAATGGGTGTTCAAGAACAAGTTGGATGCACAAGGTTTTGTCATTAAGAACAATGCAAGATTGATTGCAAAAAAGTTACAACTAAGAAGAAGGCATTGACTATGATGAACCCTTTAGCCCCATTATAAGATTAAGGCCATTATGATTCTTTTAGCAATTACATGATATACAATCTTTTTTAAATGGATGTCAAAAGTGCTTTCTTAAATGGTTGATTGAGGAGGAAGTTTATGTAAAAACAACTTTCAAGTTTTGAGTCTCATGATTTTCCAAACCATGTTTTCAAATTGACTAAGGCCTTATATGATTTGAAATAAGCTCTTAGAGCTTGGTATGAAAGACTTAGATCATTTTTGTTAAAAAATGATTTTAAAAAAGAAAAGGTTAACACTATATTGTTTATGAAAAAACAAAACAAAGATACACTCATAGTTCAAATTTATATTGATGACATTATATTTGGTGCTATTAATGAATCTCTATTGTAAAAAGTATGCCGAGTATATGACTAGGGAATTTTGAGATAACCATGGTGGGTGACCTCAAGTTCTTCCTTGGCCTTTAAATCAAACAAATCAAAGAGGGCACCTTCATCAACCAAGCCAAATACATAAAGAATCCAGTTAAAAGTTTGGATGGATGGAAAGTAGCTAAGACACCAATGAGTGCATCAATAAAGCTTGACAAAGATGATTCTGGTAAGTCCATTAATGAAAAAAAAAAGTATAGAGATATGATTCGATCTCTACTCTATTTTATTGCTTCTAGACTTGATATTATATATAGTGTTTGCTTGTGTTCTAGATTTCAATAATGTCATAAAGAATCTCATTTGCATGTAGTTAAAGGAATTTTAAAATATCTTCATGGCACCTTGCATTTAGGATTATGGTATCCTAGCAATTTATATTTTAGCCTTCTTAGATATTCAAATACAGATTATGCCAATAGTTTATTGGATAAAAAAAGCACTTTCAAAACTTTCCAACTTATTAGTGAATGTTTAGTTTTTTGGTTTAGCAAGAAGTAAGTTTCAATTGCCTTATCCACTGTCGAAGTGAAATATGTGGTGGCGAGTTGTTGTTGCACCAAAGTTTTATGGATGAAATAACAACTCAAAGATTATTGCAAACATGTTGATCACATTCCTATAAAATGTGACAACACAAGTGCAATAAATCTTTTAAATAATCACATCCAATATTAAAGAAGTAAACACATTGACATCATGCATTATTTCCTTAGAGATCATGTACAAAATGGTAATGTGGTGTTTGAGTTCATTTACACTAATAACCAACTTGTGAATATTTTCACTAAATCCCTTAATGAAAAAAGGATGAACTTGATCAACATGGAACTTGATATGCTTAATGAAAGCTCCCTAGGTTGAAAATAGATCTTACTATATGTATGTGATATTGAGTGGTCTTCATTATTAAGTTGTTTACTAATCTTAATGATTGATTTATTGTGTTAGTTGTGTTAGATGAGTCAATCAATTTACATTTGAGTTTTTTGAGTTCAATTACATGAATTGATCATCAAAATATTGATTTGATCACACCTTGCTTAGGCCATCCATTAAAAAACTTTATTTTAAACTTGTTTTAAAAATGGCTTTTAAATCATGACTAATACTGTAAGTTACAGCCACTACTTACAAGCCAGTTTTTAATTTCAAACTTTTTGTAATTTGTATTCGAAATCTAAGGTTGTGATCGTGAAATTTTAAATTTCAAAAGTCCTTAATAGTTTACTTTGCACCTTTTTAAGGAAATATTATTTGTTACTTATAGAATTTGCAATTCATGATCATGACACATAAATAGTGACCACTACTTATGTGTAACCATTAGCTAACGACTATTTGCCTTTCAAATAGTGCAACTCCCTTATTTAATGCATTTTGAACCATTTTCTATCCACTAAAATCCCTTATCTGCCTATTTAAACTCCTTTTAACCTTTCTCTTTCATTTCCTTCACTTTCTCTTTCATCAATCTCTTTTTTTTCAAATTTCTCTTCTTTCTTCTTCTAATCTACCCTATCCTTATCATATTCTCAAATGGCACCAAGGAAGTCATGAAGAACAAGCCCAAGGAAGTGGCAACAAAGAAGACCAAGAGGAAAAATAGGAAGATGATGATGTTGTTAAAAATAATGACTCCTCTCTAACTTTTTGGACCTTTTCACTGTTTTCTAATTTCATTTTTTATTTTTTTGTGTCTTGTGGTTTTAAATTTTTTGGCCCTAGTATGTACGATCAAACATCTTTGTATGTTTTAACTAAGATATGTAAAATTATGTTTTAGGTTAATGAAATTTTTATTTGGTTTGTGTTTCATCCATTTAACTTTTTATGATATGTGACCAATTATGTTCAATTGTGCAAATTGCTTATGTTTGCTATTATTGTTTGAATTTGTGCAACTTTTAAGTTTGTGGATAATCCCTCTCCTTATTCCCCATTGTGAGCATAAGATTCTGGACCTCTAGATACAAAGCCCAATGATGCAAATCATTGAACCAAATCCCTAAAATATAAAGGGGATTACACAATCTAGAGGATGAAAGATCTTAGAAAACCTTAGAGAAGCCTAAAGACCAAACTCAAGCTACATGTAGGGCTGCTGGCCAAGTTTATTGGGTTATACAACTTGTCAAATGGGGTTGTACAACCCTCATTACAGGGATGTTGTACAACATTGCTTAACCCCTTACTCATGGAACCTTTTAGAAGTGGTCCCCCCTTAAACCCTAAGGCTATACAATCCTGATACAAGGATCTATAGCCATTCGTTAGTTGTACAACCCATATACAAACCCTAATTACAGTTCAACCCTTTTCTCCTTTATGATTGGATGCATCCATGGTGTAACTAGAACTATTTCTAACACTTTGCACCAACCCAACACGCATAAATACCCCCCATTTTGAAAAGAGAGGGGAGGCTGGGAAAAACCTAAGGTTACTCTACAAAAATTACCTTTTAAACACTCATAAACACAAAAAACTAAAACCTTAAAGCTATCCCACTCTCTTCAAGGTAGACCTATACCTTTTTCCCTTCATGTTTATGCATTTCCTAAGCAATATTGGAGGATATTAAATTATTCATGAGCTTCTAAGGGTAAAGACACTATTGCAACATCTTCGAGACTCTCCCAACTCTTTTTCTTTCTTTCCCTTTCTCCCTTTTTTCTACCTTGAAATCTAAAAAAGGAGGGCTATACAGCCTTGTTAGTAAGTTGTACAACCCTCATCTTGGGTTATACAGCCTTTACCCATGGTTATACGGGCCAAGTTTCTTATAATCCTTTAGAATGTTTTCTTTTTCTTCCCTTCAAATTTTTTACTTTTAGGGGCATCTTTTGGGATTTTTGGTGACTTTAATGACAGAGTAGGATGAGGCTTTATGGCCTAAGAAACCTATTCATTTCAAAATGGAGTTTTGTCTAGCTTTTAAAATAGTTTTCTTTACTTTTCTCACTTAAGATGCTTGTGTGTTTTCCTTGTCCTTTTGAACATCAAGTTTAGTTTTGCTTATGTTTTGACACCTTGAGGTGATAACCAAGTGAGGAATTTAAGTTGCTTTTAACCTTAGTAATTGTATTTATATTAGAACACACAATAATCATAGGGATAGTGTTTTTAGTTCTTTGATGACATGATTGCATGCTATATGTTTTTTGGTTTCTTTAATTTCCAGATCTTATTGTTTGTTATGCTTTTGACACTTTGGGGGTAATAATGAAGCGAGGAAATCAAGTTTCTCTTGGCCTTGATATTCCCCTTTTGTGTTACAATTCATAAATAACCTTGTGAATTGTGTGTTCTAGTTCTTTAGTCCCTTGGATTCATATGGGTATTCTAGCTAATCTCATGTTAGATTCTACCCTATACATTTTAGCTCTTTATAAGCAAAGTGAGTCAGGATTTAATGACCTTAAGATCTCACTTGAGTGAATCTTTGCCTTAAGCCACATAATATCCTTCAAATGTTTGGTCTTATGTGTTTCCATATCCTTCTTTTTGTTCATCATTGATGCACTTATTCAAACATCTTGTAAGTTAAATTGTTTGGTTTATAGTGATAAACTATGAAGACCATGGACTTAAATGCATATTAGGTACCTTAACTATAGAGTTGTGGTATGGTGATCATCATAGACCTTTATTTGTTTCTCTTTATTTATTTTAAGTTCTCTTGCTTATTTGTTCTCATGATTGATTCATTAGTAACTTGTTTCTTCTTTTATGTGTAAGAGTGATTACTTGAGATTATACCATAAACTTAGTCTTAACCATCCACTTTTGTGAATGTTATATGGGGATGGATGTTGCATGCTTACCCCATACCATGATGCATGACCCCCACTCCCTATTATGGATGATTATGTGTGTGGATGGATGATAATGCATGTGAAGACCATATACCATGTTGCATGATCCCTCTCCTCCATTGAGTTGATGACTTGGTTTATTGAATTAAATTGAATCACGTTTAGATATATGCTTATGGACGATAATTGAACTAATCAATAACTTGGCTAAAATGTTAAAAGTGAACTAAAGATGCCCAAAGATCAGATCCCAATATTCGAACGACTTGGTGGTGCTTAACCTTTTCCCTAAACCATACCCAATTTATGAGCCTAATTTTTGATAGGGTGAAGATGAAATAGGCCTTCTAATTAACTTAAGTTAGGTTCAGATTTTGCCTTCTCCGGATTCTTGCCCAAACCAACGTTAGGTTGTGACTCCACATTTCTGAGGAGTAGTACCAATATATTATCTTGCTCTTGTGTCCCCTAATGATGACCATTTTGGACTAAGGGCTTTGAAATTGCATAAGGCCTAAAAGACCACTTATTGGTCCCATCTTGCATCATGATTAGGGATTATTACTAATGTAGGACTCTCATCCTCTAGATCCCATAATGATTAATAAAAGGTAGGAGTCACAAGCAAGATTCCATGAATTTGACTAAAATTCAAAGCGCTCACAGTGGCGACTCAAATATGGACCTGAAATTGACTTTGCATTTAATATTTGGTTCACTTTTCATATTTTAAACTTCCTAGTATGTAGTCTACTACATTCATGTAGCTTCACACTTCACCACAAGCACTAGGTGCCCTTAGATGAACTGATGGTTCTTTAAGTTGAGACTTAAACTCCATTTGATCTTAAGAGATTGTGAGGAGGATTCATCACTCATGAGCCTAGTGCCTAAAGGTATATCAAATGAGGGATCATGATAATTGCCCCTCATGCAGATGGGAGCCATCAATGGTAACAACCCTTTCAACTACTAAGTACATGTAGAAGCCAATAGTACCTTGGAATAGGATACCCTACTAGTTTGCATTTTCTAAAAGGGAGTTCGAGTCCTAAAAAAACATGGTTAGGTATCTTTATGTAAACATAAATGTTACCCCACTCCTTTGATGTAATTATCCCCTACATGTAACGACTTATGTATTTCCCCTTTCTCGCTATATAAATATTTTTCTATGTACATCTCGCCCCTTTAAAGGGATTATGTTCTTCAACTTGTACATATTTCTTCACATAATATAAAGAGTTCTTCATTTTATACCTTTGTGTATATGTTATTAAAGGTTCTAACTCCTCCCGGTTTGAGGCAACCCTATACATTTTTTATCCCATTATGGAATAAGAATGAGATCCCACTTAAATAACAACCATTAGACCTCGTGTGTGAGAGGAATAAGGTCAGAAGGATCTTCTACAAATTGATTTAAGAATGACATGTATCAATTACCTATTCATACATCACATTGATAACTCTTGCCTTGCAGCCATCATAGCTCCATCCAAACCCTCATGGAAGAGAAAGACTTGCTAGGAAAAGTAAAAGTCTAAGTCCAAGCTAAAAACATGACCTAATCATGGAGTCAACCGTATCGCCAAAGATTATCGAGAAGATGATGGCCGACTTCAATCGCAAAATGGTATAGAGGATTGATGGGAGATAAAAAAGTGTGTCAATGAAATTCTAAAGAAAGGAGAGACTTTTGCCAAAGGAAAAACACCAATGGAAACACCCTAACTTGTAGTGATTAATGATGATCTATTTAGGATGAAAGAATACCATGGAAGTAAGCTTACAAAAGAGGTAGGAATCATAACTGACATTCTGGACAAATCCTTAGAAAGTGAGAAGGAAAACACTTGATTTGATGCCTTTTCCAAGCAATTAGAAAAAAATACAGAAGGCCTTAAGCTTTAAAGGTTCAAAAAGAGGAATGGGCATTGAGGAATGGGTTGCTTGTTAACTTGAGAAAGTACCTTCTAATTTTCTCATGCATGAGTTGTGTAAGTTTATAGGAACTCAAAATGCAAAAAACCATTTCCATTCATATGTGTTAATCATAAAGGCATCTGAGGTCTCGACGTACACTATGTTGGAGCTTTTTGAATTGTCATTAGAAGGGTTCACTAAAACCTAATACTTAATCAACCAAAAACTATTAGGGAAGACTAGAAGAGTTGGTCAAAGCTTTTAATAAATGTTATGCATGTAATTTAAATCTATAGGTCACATTGTAAGATTTAAAATCCTTGAAATAAAAAACCGGTGAGAGCTTTAATGACTAAATCCAAAAATGTAAGAAAATGGCTCTAGAGCCAACCACAAGGCCTATAGAGAGAGAACAAGTTAGAATGATTGTCAGAAGGGCTTTGCCTAGCATTGGTACCAAGATCCGAGTAATGTTGGTCAAGAATTTTGAAGATCTTAAAGAGGCAGGCCTACAGGCTGAAGAATTGGAATTTGAGTCAATGAGGCATTATGGGGGAAGAATAAGTGCTCCATCCCAACTGCAATTTGAAGGGAACAAGAAAATTGATGTTAATGCTTTGAGGACATTAAACAGTTCATTGATTTAGGGATGCCTCTGTCCAAAGCATTTGAAAGATTATAGAAGAAAAGGGAGTTAACCTTTAACACCATGATTGCCTCCTAACCCGCGGCCTAGGGGATATGACACCAACACTTATTGTGCTTTTCATCAAGGAGTTGGTCATAATATCGATGATTACTACATATTGTAACATGAAATCCAAGATCATATTGACAATAAGATAATAGTTTCACCAAACCCCAAAAGGTCTAACATTTAAGGAAACCCTCTCTTGAACTATCATAATGTTCCTCCCCCAAGTTAGGGGACATTCGCGATAGATTTCAAAATTCTCGAGGAAGTTGTTATTGCTACTATTGAAAAGCACGAGGTAGGCTCGAGTTGTTTCTTTTACTAATCCCTAAGAAAGTTCATATGAGGAGACCAAAAAGGTACGAATGAGAGGAATGTTCCAACTATGGAAGGAGAGTTATGAAGAAAAGGAAAGTAAGCAAGTGAGTTATATGACTCGTAGTAGGAATTATATCCTAATAAGGAAGCACCTAAAGAGCTAAGGGTTGAAAAGGGGATAGATGAAACTACTATGAAGGAAAGGGAGGACAATAATCCCATTATGAAACAACTAAAGAAGATGCCAGCACAAATCAATGTGTGGGAGTTACTCATCACTTCTCAAGAGCAAAAAAAGGTTGTGGTAGAAGCTTTATCCAATCTGATCATTTGTAGTGAAGTTAGTATGAAAGATGTTATTGCATTAGTGACTTATAAAGGCAAAATCACTTTTTCAAATAAGGATCTGCCACTATAGGGAAAGGATCGAAACTAAGCCCTATTTATCAATGCTGAAGTAAAGGGGAGATGCACGTCATATGTGATGGTTGATGATGGATCTGGGATTAACATTTTCCCAACTAAGTTATTGCACAAGTTTGGTTTGTTTGAAAAGGACTTAGAGGCTTTTAATGGTGTCATTTGAGCCTATGATAATATTAGAAGGCTGGCTATAGGCGTGTTTAAGACTATGGTAAAAATAAGAGTTGTTGAGGCCATAATGGAATCCATATTCTTAGACATTTTGATTACTTTCTTGCTTTTACTAGGGCAATCTTGGTATCATATTCTTAGTGGTTTGCCTTCCATTATTCATTAAAAAGTTAAGATTCCATACAAAGGAGAGATTGGGACCATCTATACTGAGTCAGGGGAAATTGTATTAGCTTTAAGTGTGGTTGTTCTATAACTTTGAGGGTTTTAGGTTGCTAGAGTCACTGACAAGTGGGTTGATCCTAAAGTGATGGGATTATTAAGAACATGAACTTTTTTCTAAGACAGGGATTAAGGAAGAATTCTATAGGCATATCAAAGTTTTTAAAGATTCCCACCCATACTATGTGGAAATGATTAGGGTATAATGATAAAGGATCAATGTAAGAAGTGAGAGATTTATAAGGACCATTGGCATACTTCTTTATGAGAGAAGGTCAAATCACTGGAAAAATGGAGCAAGGGATAACATAAAGTAAGAAGCCATTAGATATTGACATGGATGAGCTTAAGAAGGCTTTTATCCAACTAGATGTTGGTGAACTGGGTTATCAAAATTATCAGAACTCATTGAAAGTGGAGGACAATAAGAAAAAGAGGATGAAGAAGGGAAACCTTATTGCAGAGATAGTGGATGGACATAAATCAGGTCAGCTTGTGGTTATTTATGGTCCTTAGTCTACATGGCCATGGAATGATAAGAAAAAGATTACTAATGTATGAAAGGAGCAATATGTTTTGGTCCACTGAGGAAGAATGTGCAAAGAAAGGGTTTGACTTGCTAAATTGGAATGCATTGTTTGTGGATTCAAAATAGGAGTATACTAGGCCTTGTAAGTTCTCTAAAGTTGCCTATATGGGAATAAAGTTGGAAGACATTGAAAGCACAATTATGAACTCCATTGAGAAAGTAGGTGGTGAAGAAAAGAAGAATTATGTGGCAGAGATTAAGCCTATTATGGCAAATGGAGCAATACTATAGGTAAAATTTCTAAAGATTAAGCTAAAGGATGATATGATAAAATAGAATTTTAAAGCAGTTATCAAGGCTATTACTGGAATAAACGATGGGGAAGAGGCAGATCCTGTGCAGAACTCAGAGGTTTAACTGATGAAACAAAAGATTTATAAGAGCAAAGGAAGTTTGAACAGTTGCTCGAGAAATATCAGAGGGTTTTTGCCTAAACATGTGAAGACATGCTAGGGGTTGACAGGTTTATTATGGATCATAAAGTTCTAACCTACCCATATATGAAATCGGTCAAACAAAAGCTTTAAAGGATGAGACCTGAGTGGGCCTAGTTTATTAAAGAAAAAGTAGCAAAACAATTAATATACCAAGTTCTTAGAGGTAACAAATTATTGTAAATGACTAGCAAAAATAGTACCAGTACCAAAAAAGGACAAAAGAGTAAGGATGGGTGTCAACTACATGGATTTGTACAAAGCATGCCCAAAGGATGACTTCCCATTGCCACATATCAACATGTTGTTTAGCAGCATCATAACATGTGTTATGTATTCCTTCATGGATGGGTTCTCTAGGTATCATTACAGATAAGGTAAAAATAGCATTCATCATAAAATAAGAGATGCACTGCTATAAGATAATGTAGTATGAGTTGAAGAACATAGGTACGACATACCAGCGAATGGCGACGACCTTGATGCATGACTTAATCCATAAAGAAATGGATGTGTATGTGGATGACTTGATGGTAAAGTCAAAAATAGGGGAAAGGCCTTTTGAGGCTTTAGAGAAGTTCTTAAAAAGAGTCCACGAGTACAATTTAAGGTTGAATCCAAAGAAATGTGTGTTTGGAGCTACCTATGGCAAGTTACTAGGACGTGATCAGTATGAAAGTCATTGAAATAGATCTCGATAAGATAAAAGCAATTCAAGACATATCCACACCTAAGACAGAGAAAGAAGTATGAGGTTTCTTGGGTCGTTTATAGTACACCAACCGATTTATAGCAAGATTAACCCTCATATGTGAACTTATTTTAAAGTTACTAGAAAAGGAGCAACTAGTGAAATGGAATGAACATTGTCAAAAGGCATTCGAAAAGATAAAAGATAACTTGACTAACCCACCTATATTAAAGCCACCAAGTCCTGAAAAACCATTAACCTTATATTTGATAGTGGAAGATAGTTTTGTAGGTTAATGCTCACTTAAGAAGATGAAATAAGGAGCAAACACGTGATATATTACCTTAGTAATATGTTGTTATCTTATAAGGAGAAGTACAATAAGGTGGAGAAGACATGTATAACACTGGTCTGGCCAATGAATAAGTTGAGGCATTACTTTTAGTCATAGTTAGTGGAGGTGGTTTCAAAGCTTGATTTGGTTAGAACTTACATAAAGGCTCTTCTCTAGCTAAAAGATTAGTAAAGTGGTTGATCATGCTGATTGAATTTGATATTAAGTATGTAAGCAAGAAGGTGATCAAAGAGTGGGCAGTTTAAGAGTACTTGGCATAGCAACCTATTGAAGAAGGAAAATTTGAGCTACCCCAATTCCCATATGAGGGGTTAGGAGTAAGTGAGCCCCGTGGATGGAAATTATATTTCAATGGAGCTATAAACAAGAAGAGGGTAGGTGTAAGGGAAATTATGATTTTGCCTGAAGGAGAATTCTTTCCTGCAGTTAAAAAGCTCGACTACAAAGTGACCAATAACATGGCTGAGTATGAAACATGTGCACTATGACTTAAATTCCTGAAATAAATAAGGGTTAAGGTAGTAAAGGTGTTTGGGATTCACTATTAGTTATTTCACAAATAACAGATGAGTGGGAGTTGAAAGAAGAATGTTTGGCCCCATACTTAGAAAATATGAAAGGGCTAATGTAGAATTTTCACAGTCATATTTCATCATCTACCAAGAGAAGAAAATGCAATGGCTGATGCCTTAGCCACTTTGGTATTTATTTGGGATGAGCCTAAACTGATGCCCATGAAACCGCTAATTACACTCTAATTTAGAATGCCATTTTATGTGGACGTAGGAGTAATATAAGTTTGAATGGAAAAATGCCCCTAGTATTTTAATATACAAAGATATTTGGAAGATGATGAGTACCCCAAAGGGCTGAAAAGAAGGATAAGGGTGTACTATGGAGGTTGTCTTTGCCATTTATGGTTAATAATGGGGATAATATATAAAAGAACATTTGATGAAGTTCATATGTGACATATAGATGAGGAAGAGGCCCCACAAAGTTATGGAGGAGGTGTATGCGAAAGTCTACGGTCTTCACATGAACGGGGAAAGTGTTGGCAAAGAAAATTTTAGGATTGGGATATTACTAGACTACTATGGAGCATGACTATATTTAGAAGGTTTGGAGTTGCCACAAATGTTAGATTCACTATCGCCTTAGTCATTTGCTGCCAAAATAGTTTTAGAATTTAACCTCACTATGGCCATTTGCAATATGGAACATTGATGTGATCAAGAAAATCATGTCAATGTCTATAAAAGGATGCAATATATTGTGGTAGCAATGGAATACTTTTTGAAGTGTGTAGAAGTTGAAGCCTTTGGTAAGCTGAGGGCAAAGCATATGGCATGATTCATTAAGAAGAACCTAATATGCTACTATGGCATGCTACACCATATTGTTACGGATAATGGAGGTAATTTCTAAGCAAAGGTCAAGGACATGTTGAGAAAATATTGGGTGATCCACCATAAATCATCACCTTATAGACCATAAGCTAACAGAGCGATGAAAGCAACAAATAAGAATGTTCAAAATATTATTGCTAAGATGGTTAAAACATATAAGGATTGTTCTAATAAGTTGCCACTTGCCTAATAGGGTTATCAAACTACAACAAAAATATCAACTTGGATGACACTGTACTCTCTGGTGTATGGGGTGGAGGCAGTGCTGCTAATTGAATTAGAGGTAAAATCCCTATGGGTGTTGCTGGAGTCTGACATCCCTGAGTACCTACCAACGGGTAAGAAGCAAGTTTAAACACTTGGCCCCATTGGATGAAAGGAGACTGAAGGCCTTGTACCACATATAGTTGTATCAAGCCTGAATGGCTTTTGCCTTCAACAAAAAGGCCAAACCGAGTATGTTAAAAATAAGTGATCTAGTGTTGAAGGCAATTCAACTACAAACTTAGGATACTCAGGGAAAGTTTAAGCCAAATTTAGAAAGCCCCTATATGGTTAAACAAATTATTAGCCTAGGGCACCAAGAATGGGGGTTGAATTGATGCTTAATTTAAAAATTAAAAAGAGGGTTAATGTGTTTAAGAAGATGAGTAATAGAAGAAAGAAATTGACTTAAGTGTTTATAGTGGCTCGGGTGTTAATTAACCCTACATCTATTCCCCAATTCTCTATAATTGGGTATTTCACTCAATTCAATAGGTGTTTCTAAGCTCTTACCAAACTTTTACAAATTGTGTTTATGGCTCATATAACAACCTTACACCTTGTGTTTTCTAGGCTCACACTAAAACCTCTTACAATGGTGTTTATTTCTCATACCAAAACAATCACAAAAACATAAATGAGAATTGAAAGAATAAGTTGCAAATTGGCAATAAGTTAATGAATTCTCTTCCTATTTCATCTGTTTAGTGGAGAATTTACAGCTCATATCCACCAAAGAGACGTTGGACTAAAACTATCAATAAATCTCTAAGATGTGCTAGGCAGATTTAGCATTAAATGCTTATCAGGCAAAAGTCACGGTCGCTACTACCATTTCAGGATCGCAAATTTTCAATTTCCATTGTGGAGCCAAAAATTTTGGCAAAAAACCCCATCTGTGTCTAATGGCTAGTCCACATGTTAGCTTTCCATTGGTTGTCCAGGAAAATATAGTCGTTATGTTCTAACCACTATCAAAGTTGTAGTCACGAGATACCTAAAGTCTTGGGTGCAATTGAGATCACAAATTCCTCTGTTTGGTAAGAAAGCTTAAACTCCTTGCATCGCGATCGCTATCAAATTTTTGCCCTTGCAATTTTTAATCATTCAACAGACACCTGGGACACTTGACATGTTGTGATTGTGGCTTTGGTTTCCTCCATTGTCACTATGAAAGTCGCGATCGTGACCCTGGCGCGACACTCACCGCGAATTCCTCTGTGACTAAGGCTTTGGAGTCTTTAAATGGTTCAAGGCAGTGAAATAGCCCATGAACTCCTCTAGCCTAGCTTCATCCTTTCTTGTGATTAATTCGTGGTTGCGATTTACCATACACACATCGCAAATTTGGATGATCTTCACGTTGTTGGAGATTTTGAATTCCAACATAATTCTAGTGAAATATCTAACTTATAACATGTAAAACAACACTTAATGAAAGTATTAAAATTGATCAATCTCTATTGTTAATATCAAAAGAGGTTCATGACTTAGCTTAAATCAACCTAGTCTAATAATCTCCCCCCTTTTCAATTTTGACAACTTAGATTGATCCTAAGGGAAAATAAATGCATGAGTTTTGAAGTTGTGAAGTTGGAATGGTGAATGATTCAATGAATAGTTAAAAATTTATAGACAAAGATCAAAGTGAAATTTTCTAAGTATGACATTCAACCGATCAAATTGAAATTTCTAAGTATGACTATAATGTTCCCCCTCAACTTATGTTATTTTCTTGTAAATTATTTTCTCTCCTCCTTAGATTCGTTCTCTCCCCCTTTGGCAAGATAAAAAATAGGGTTTATAAGGGAAAAAAACAAATGCATAACAAATAGATAAGTGTTCATAAGGAGCAAAGGCATAAGAATTGTAATCATAAAGGTAAATTCAATCAATCATATAAGACAAAGAATTTTAAAGATAAACATCTTTATTTACCTATAAGCAAGTTGTGGGATTAACAATTTTACATTAATAAAACAAACAGAAAATAAAAAGAAATCCTATTCTAAAAGATTGAAGAGTCATCATCATCTCTATTCCTCATCATCATTGCCTCCACCTTCAGCTTCGCTACCTTCCTCAACTTCTTCATTGCCTTTCTCTTTCGGGGTATCCTCATACTCAGTAAAATTAGGAAGATGGCAAGGAGGAACACTCAATTTCTCTTGCAAATCTACCATACCGCTATGAAGATGGGAGATGAGAAGGAATCTCCTCTTCATCATTCTCATCATCTTGTCTAACTTGCGGTTGATGGTGGCAAGAGATAGTTTAGTTTTGGGTTTTGGTTGATGAGGAGGAACTGGTAGGACTCCTTCTTTAATGATGAGCCTATTTCTTTTGGAGGCTTAAGATGTT
>CATIWR010264475.1:0-12019 GCA_949677035.1 Omphalea diandra | reverse complement strand
TTCTACTGTGACAATTGGACCTTAACTTGTGAGACTTATATTTCTGCAAAATCAAAACTTAATAAAAATATTAGTAATGATCAATCTCCTTTGTCAAAATCAAAAGAGGTTCTAAACTTAGGATTAAATATCCTAGTCCAACTATAAGTTTACATCATTTTTTGTTTTCTTATTGGTCTTGTTCTTGTGTGTATATCCTCAACCTTTGATTATGATACATCAATTACTTTACAATAAAATGCTAAATGTGTAAGTTGAAATTTCACAATAACATAATTTTTAAGTTAAT
The DNA here is from genome assembly GCA_949677035.1 of Omphalea diandra. NCBI lineage: Eukaryota > Viridiplantae > Streptophyta > Magnoliopsida > Malpighiales > Euphorbiaceae > Omphalea > Omphalea diandra. The sequence continues at coordinate 11,730 of CATIWR010264475.1, read as the reverse complement.
TGGTAATAAAACTAGAGTCAAATAGTAATGAACCTATAGGTAAATTAATTACTAATTAACTTGTAGGTAAATGCTTATAATAATTTTACAATTTATACCAAATGAATTTATATCTTACAAAAGATAAATTACTGTTTATAAAAAATGAACTTATAATTTACAAAAAATGAACCTAAAGTTTTTTAAAAATGAACCTACAGTTTATAAAAAATGAACATACAATTTATAGAAAAAATAACTTATAGTTTATAAGTAATGAACCTACAATTTATAAGAAATGAACTAATACTTTATAAAAAATAAACCTATAATTTATAAGAAATGAACCTATAGTTTAGAAAAAAAGAACACAGTTTATAAAAAATAAGCATACAGTTTATAGGCAATGAATCTGTGAATAAATAGTAATGAGCCTAGAAACAACATAAAGAGTACAAATTTAGGATACATTTTATCAAAAAAATTTTTTGGTACTTGCGACAGATCTGCAATTGTAGTTTCTGCATGTTGCCTTTGTGGCAAGTAGCCCTTGTTTCTTTAGCATTTTCTTGCTGTTGAGGTTCTTTAGCTTTTTTTTTCCTTCTGCAGTTGGTCTTGTTGTCCATGCACTTGGGGACATTCCTAAGTAAGAGTTAGTCCTCATGAAAAGGAAGGAGTAACATCCATTTTTTTTTCTTTCAGTTTTTTGAGTTTGAGTATTGCTTTCTGCCAATGCTTCAAGGACACTTTCATTGCAGAAGAATTCACCATCATCTCCAATAGTTTTTTTTTTTTGGTGGTTTCAGGTACTTCCTCACTCTATGAGTGTTCCATGTAAAACCTTTGCAAGTGCATAAATCACTTCAAGTAATATAACGATAAGTAGAAATCATTCCCGCGAGGATTGTTTCACACAAGCACCTATCAAGTCTTAATTTTTCTATTGTCTAGCAACTGAAATAATAAGAGAATATTAAATAAAAACTGAAATTTTAAAAATAATTAAACAAAATTGAAATTAAATTAAAAGAGACTCTCATGGCAAAGATTTCTAGGGAATTCAGGTACACCCAATACTATTCCATAAATATATCATGAGAATTATTTTAATTGAGGTTGAGTTGTGCTTGGAGATAAATTTTTCTAATTTACCCAATAATATCTTGCGAGCAAAATTGAATATATTATTACTAAATTAAGCCAACTCTTGTGGCTACAAAATTCAACAACAATATATTAACTTCATGAATAATCCTTGAATATCTTTAGAAGTCTAGCCTACTTTTATTGTCTCAATCTCTTATTTTAATATGTTAGGACTAACCCTAGACTTCCACTTTTGCTCCATCATCTAGAATCTCAAAAATTGCATATATACAATCGTTCAAACATACAAGATTGATTAGGCTCAAACATATTAAATTAAGACATCCAACACAATTGAAATAAAATCACCTCATGGATTCGTGAAATAAATATTGAGTTTTCACTCTAATCTTAAGAATTGAAGAATCAGTTCATCCTAAAAGAAGAAAGAGAAACAAAGAAGGAAGAATCCACTGAATTGAATAGAAAAATTTTCAAGATAAGAAGTCTTTCTAAATAAAAACAATGAAAATCCTAAGAGAGAATATATCTCTAATCTTCACAAAATCTTCTTTTTATTTAGTGTAAATCTTGGATCCACTTTTCTCTCTTAAAAATCTCCTCTTTTTCTTCTTTGAGATATCTACCTCAAAAGACATACCATATTGTGTTTTAAAATCTAGATCTGATGTCTTATATGTCCCGATGCATGGTCCATGCAATAGCCTACGCACTTTTAACTTCTTATGCGATTCTGCTTGCCGACTGGTCAACTCTATGCCTCTGTATGATTCTACGCATGAGCCATGTAACACTGTCGAAAACTGCAATTTAGCTCATTTTTAAGAGATTCCTGTGCAAATATAAAAGAGACATAAATTAACTTATTCTAAAATAAAAACACTATAAAAACTAGAAAATTCCTAATCTAAAAATGTATACTAAAAGAATACCTATTAATGAGCTGGAAATGTTGTTAAATATTTTAATCACATAATTGAAAGTCTTCTTCAAAAGCTTAATTGATTTTGTCTTTCCTATTTCTGCCATCACTTCTCCGAATTTGATCATTGTGATAGGTTTTTTTTTTTTTTAATCACAAATGACATTCTTTCAATAGATTCTTGTAATGAACATAATATTTTATAATTTATTCATTTTTTTTATCTCATATTGTATGTTTATTATATTTGAAAATGAATTTACCTTCCTCACTGTTATCCTTTTATGTTGTTCATCTATTTGGACATGTTCTTCTTTTTCTTCCTCTTGCTCATCTTCAGTTTTGTTTAGAGTTAAGTGTTGAACTACGTTTCCTTTTCCAAACCCTTCTTTTTTCAATTCTTCCCTTATTCTATTGTGTACGCTTTATGTATTCCAGTTGAATAGAGTTGGAAGTTTTCTTGTAATATCTATTACTTTGAAGTCTAATATGTCCAAATAAGCTAGCTATATATTTCAAACACACACACACATGTATGTATATATATAAAATAAATAAATATAAGAGGAGATTGAAAATGAACATTATAAAAATGAACTTGTTTTGTTTTAGTATTGAACCTAGAAAATTTAAGTATTTGAGATTAGAAACATATGTATATATTAATTGTCATAAGGAAAGTGATTGGATCGGTGAAGAAATCAGTTGGCTTTTTTTTTTTCCACTCCTCATCATATTTTGTGAGGCTCTTGAATATGTATTGGCACCAATTCAAATTTTTTATTTGGTTGACATCAATGAGAGATAACAAAATTTTGTAGTTTATTTTTCTGTTTTGGTGGCCTTTCAAAAAAGATGAAACCACAAACACTTCAAAATCTATTTTGAAATCATCTTTATAATCTTTTCTTTTGACTATTTTTGGACCTAGGTTCCTTGCCGCTGGACTACTAGCAGATAATTGTTATTGTTGTCCCTATGATTCTAGCAGTTGTTTATATTCAGATGTGTCGATGTCACCTTTTGCCTCAACAACAGGGTTTTTTCCACAAGGCAAGTTCAGTGTGTTAATGGCATCTTCTTCATTAAGGACTAGTTCATCATTCTCTAAAATAAGTGAAGTCCTACAATAATCATATTTTTCTACCAAATACTTAATTGTCCATCACATTTGGACAAGATAAGTTTTAGTAGACTGCCAAAACCAATCTCTTTAATTGCTTTGCATTGTTGTTTTGATAATTTTGCTATCATTTTGTATAGCCCATTTGGTGACATTCTTGTTCGTAAGAATTTTGATTTTGGAAATCTGTCTTTGTTATTTATCAAATTCTTCTTCATCAATTTCTTGTTCTTCAAGCTCTTGTTCTTGTACTTGTTCATCGATTTTTTCTTCATCATTTTGGGCTACTTTTCTTTTACTTCTTGATGTTTTCTTTTTCTTTTTTGGTTCTATGTCATCAAATTCATTTCTTTTTTTTTTGTTTGCTTTAATGGAGGAGGAAAGGTTCTTTCTCTACTGTTTATTTAGTTTCAGTAGCATTTCTTGTATGAATCATTTCTCTTAATGGTACATCCCAGTTTAATTGTTGATCTTCATCATTCAGTATGTTTGTGTTGTCTTTTTTATTGTCCTTTTTTTAGTTGCTATTCTCTTCAATCTCATGTTTGCTATGAAATATGAATAACAAATATTAGATACTAACTGATATTCTTACTAACAAATACTTATAGGTAAATATTATTGAATCTATAATTCATTTTGTAATGAAACTTTAGGTAAATAGTAATGAACCTAGAGTTCATTCAAAATGGACTACATTTTACAAAAAATGAACCTACAGTTTATAAAAAATGAACCTACAGTTTACTGATAGTAAATCTATAGTTTATATCAAATAATTTATACTTTAGAACAAATGAGCTTACAGTTGACAAAAAATTAATCTATAATTTATAAAAAATGAACCTACAATTTACTGATAATGAGTATATAGTTTATATCAAATAAACATATAGTTTACATTAAATCCACAAAATCATCATATAAAAGTTTATTGCGAATGAATTTACTCTTAATGAAAAATGAATATATAGTTTATTACTAATAAACCTACAGTTAACGAAAATGAGCTAGAGTCTTTAAAAAATGAACTTATAGTTTACAAAAAATGAACCCACACAATATAAAGAATGAACTTATAATTTATAAAGAATGAACTTATAATTTATAAAGAATGAACTTACAGTTTATAAAAATGGACCCACAGTTTATAAAAAAATGAATCTATAGTTTATATGAAATGAATTTATAAACACTAATGAATATATAAGCAAATAACAATGAATGTAGAGGTGATTCAAAATGAAAAAGAAAAAGAAAAACCATAAACTTTAATAATTTTTCAAAAATTTAACATAACCATAAACCCTGATAATATATCATATCTTCATTTTAAGAGAAAAGTGAAATACATTATATTAGCATTTGGTTTACTTACATCTATAAAAATAAAGCAGGAATCGAGATGGAAAAAGTCGAAGTAGAAGAAGTAAATTTCAACAGCAAAAATGGAAACGGAGAGAGTGATAGTCATCAATAAAGACAATGTGAGAGGGAGAGTTTTTTGGTAAAGAATAGTGTTAGAGAATGAGAAGTTTTTGTTGCATGGAAGTGGAGAGATGTGTTTTTTTTGTTGTTGTGTGTTTTGTTTATTAACTAAGTGTAACAGACATTAACATTCGAAGTTGAGGAGGCACGCACTTTTTGTTTTTACTTGCATGTGATGGGCCATGGTCCATAATGTTATATGGATAGGGGCTCATGATATAAGAATCCAATTGCAATCATATAAATAAAAAAAAAAAATTAGTTGCTTTTGGGCCATTTGTTTTGGTCTAGATCTATTTTCCTTTATGGCTATTTACATTTGTTACAAATAGATTTCCTTTGGGGCTATTGGTTATTAATAGAGATTAATTACTTAAGCTTTGTAAGAAAGTAAATAGAAATTTGGACGTGAAAGTAGCTTCAAGAATTTGTAAGTGATGTGAATAGCTTGTATTTGATACATGTATTGTCCCTTTATAAGTGGTTAACGTCCTCATGAAGGTTAATTGCTATTATTCACAAGTATTGTATGAGGGTTTTTTAGGATAAAAAGAAGGTATGAAATGAAATATGAATAAAGTTACTTAACTTCACTTTGTTTGAATTTTTTTTAGAGATTAATGAATGTAAACTATTTAAAATCTTTTCATTCCATCATTTAACCTTCGATTTGGGGATTAAAACATATATTTTTAGATATATTTAAATCAGATTTTCAAATAAAATAAAAAACTGTTGTCTTTCTTTTCTACCAGAACTTTTTATTTTTAGTTCCATATAATTCATCCTTGAAAATAAAAATAAAGCATTCAAATCCAACTAAAAGCATTGAAATCCAAATATTAAGTTAATATAACTTTTTTGGCATTTACCTTATGTATCATTGAATCCTAAAAGATTGAAAGTGCAGACCAAGGATGAAGTTGAAGAGGGGATTCAAAGCAAAAATTTTCTCATATATAGGTATATTAAAAAAAATTATTAACCCCTTTAAACAATAATTTATTTGTAAGTATGTAGATAAATTTTATTTTGAAGATTTCACAAAACAAGAAAAATTACATTTGAAGATTCAGTTGCAACATTATGAATTTGATGTTCCTCAACATGCTGATTTCAAGAATTTATCTACTATTTTTGAATTGTGCCAAGGATTAGTGAAGATAAGAAAAGCTGCAATTTATACTTTGATTGATAGATTAATTCGACTGATTTTGAATTTTTCAATTTCTACTGCAATAACTGAGTGCTTATTTCAACTATGAATATTGTGAATACAAAACTCTGAAACAAGATGAAAGATAATCATCTTACATATTACTTGGTTACATTATATTATGAAGAAAATTGTAAAACATGTTGTATAGACTATAGAATGGATGACTTTTATGATATGCAAAATGGTGTGTTAAGTTTTATGATTGAAGTTGATAGATAGTTTGTAGTTTTAATATTTTCTTAAATTAAATTTATTTCTTATTTTATTAATGAGTTTTTATTTTGAACTATTTTTTATTATAATTTGAAATGACAAAATTATAAATACTTAGTATTATAATATTAATAGTTTATTTTTTGCCCTCACTAATAATTCTTTACTTCGTCTTTGGTCAAAATATTGCTGTCTCTGGTCTAAATATTGCCCTTTGGAATTTTATTATTTTCTAAAAATATATCCATTATATATATATCCACAAGTTGATTTAAGTTAGTGATGACAATTTATAAGGAGACAAGTTGATTTAAGTTATCCATTAAAAATATATCCATTAAAAATATATCCATTATTTAGAAAATTTTTTTAATATAATAATTTTTTGTAATATGATATAAAATTATTAACTCTTATATTCTTTGAACGAATACAATTGAAAAAAAAAAAATACTAACAAGCTACTTATAAAAAATAACTAAACTTTTTCATAGTAGAACCTAAATATTTTATGAAAAAAATTAATTTATACTCTCATAAGAAAGGGCTCATGCTCCTATGAAAGAAGAATTAAATAATACACCAAAAATGAATACTATAAAATGAATAAAACAAGATCTATAGATCTGAAAATTATTAAGAATAAAATAGAAAAAAGAACTCACACAATAAAGTAAGAAAAAACAGAATAAATTATAATGATTTAAAATTACAGATCTAAAAATAAATCAAAGACACTCAATGTTTTCCTTTAACAAACTAAAAAACATATAAAAAAAACTAATAAAAATTTAAAAACGTTTAGAAAACTAATACATCTAAGAGAGAGGGAAATGGCAGTTTAAGAAGTTCAAAATAAAAGGAAATCTGTATAAGAAAGCGAAAGACTGAGAGAAAGAGAAGAGAAAAGGTTTTTTTTTTTTAAAAAAAAAAGGAAAAATAGAAAATGATATTTTGATATTTTTATAACTGCTCAACCTCATTCATTATTCAGATATGTTAGGGTTGATATGTATTTTTAGAAATTCAGATGTTGCTAATTCAAATTTTCATCATGATTTTCATGTAGTTAGTTGGTTGATTTAGATTAACAGATTTGCAAACTGAATTGCCAAATAATATTTACTTGTTATTACTTTTTTTAAAAGTGTTGTGCACGATAAATTACATAATTATAATTTAAACTTTAACATTCACTTTTAGATAATTTTTCTTTATTAGTACTACTATATAACTAAATAAGTTATTCGTTACTATATAACTTGCATATTATTGTTTATAAAAAAAATAAAATAAAATCTTGCATATTGATTTTCAGTTTTAATAGTCTTTCAAATAATTCAAAAATGATATTTCTAATTATTTTGTATATCATATATCAAAATTTTAATAAATTATTAACATTGAATTCATTTCAAAATATTTACAATTATGGATTTTATTATTGATAATGGATATTTTTCTTTTCTTTTTTAACAATTGGACCTCCAATAATATTTTTTAAAATTTATTTCATTAATTATTTTAGAGAAATTTCTTGACTGATGTTTTAATAAAATATTTAAGATGGTTATATATCATTTTAAAGCTAAAACCAATTTGTGTGAGAGAAGCACTCAAATTAATTATTCAAAATTACAAAATTTCCGTCAACAAAAACAACATTTACTAATTGTTGGCGTTGGATAGTCGTTCCATTCATACATTAAAGTCACTATTTAATATTTTTTTTTAAAAAAAAATCAACTTATTATTCATTTGATTTATGTACCTGAGATGAATAAGGCCCCCCTACCCCTAGTCGTCCCAGCCGGACCCCCAAGAAACGACTTCCAGAAGATGAAGACCCGCGACGATGGCGTGTGTGACAGGGTTGTCTTACTGCCAATTGGACAGAGCTCTATATTATTGGCTGCCGCAATTGGGAGAAATCTTAACCGTTAAATTTGTTTGCCGCAATTTTCATGCAATGAGTTTAACGAGTGAGTTATTTGGTTGTATAATATTAAAATCAATTTCAATCCGTGACATTTCGAGTTTGAATTTCAGATTTTTTATTATAAGTGATAGTCAAAATTTATAGGTGAAGAAATATGAAAATAACAAATACAATATACCAATTGAAGCTGAATTTTCTTCAAATAAACTCAGGCTATAAAATCATTAGTGATCAAATTTTGATCTTCAATCTCCTCTCAGAATCACGAGGCATCTTTCCACTGCTGCTGGCTTTGCAGAGACCAGCGACTGTTAATGTTGGCAAAATACTTTTTTGTTTAATTTTTTTTATAAAATGTAACTTATCAAACATCACAAAAATATAATTATAAAAATAAAGTCTATTTAGAGTTTCATTATTCTCAAATTTTTATAATAACAAGGCTTTTTGTACATTTTTTTTTTCTTTTGTATATGTTCCCTTGTTTTTTTTTTTTTGCTTCTTTGTTATTATTAATACTTTTATAATAAATATTGAAATCTCACTAAATAGTACTATATATAATTATTAATGTGAGGAGATGTACTATATATAATTATTAATGTGAGAAGATTTCACATGACAAATAAACTCACATTTAGTATTATTTGACATTTTGCTACATATGAGTATTATTGGACAAGGTTTGATATGACAAATAGACTTTCATATTTTGTATTGTTTGATTTTATGTTTTATTAGGTGTCATTTAAAACACAAACATATTGAAAATTATTATTTTTTAAATGAAATGAATAATTTTCATTTTCAGTTGGCCACAATAGAATTCTTGATACAAAATCTTATATTTTCTCTGACTATTATCTCTTCATATATGACATTATTATTAATTTTCTTGCATACCATATTTTGTCATTACATAATTCATTAGACGGATTTGAATTTCTCAAGAATATAATTCATCAGTCCATTTAATAAATAAAATCCATTAATCTATTAAATAAATAAATACCTTTATAATAGCGGTTTAAAACAAAACAAACGAAATCATTTTGAAATATTTGCTTAATTTTAAATTTGATATTTTTTAAAATCAAATTTAAATTTGATCTTTCAAAAACACATTTTAAATTCAGATAAAATTAAATATCTCTTAATTGGTGAATGGGACCCTATTCCTCGTTCTAATATGCCAAGAATTGAATAAGCCTTTAAAATCGAAAAAAAATTAATAAAAATTCAAAGGCAATGCCAATTATCCCCCTCTTTCAACAGTCAATAAAAAACGTAAAAATATGAAAATTTTGAAATAAAAAAAAAAACCTGATTTATTAAATGTAACACCTAAATTTGCGACACCCAAACCAAATTAAAGAACAAATAAAAAAGAAACGCTAACTGATCGAGACCCAAACCAAAAATGGGGGAAAATAAGTATGATTCTCATATATATGGATCCAAACACTTATAGCCAACATGAACCATTAAAGAATAAAATTGAATAAGCCTTTAAAAAAAAAAAAAAAATTCAAAAGCAATGCCAATTATCCCCCTCTTTCAACAGTCAATGAAAAACGGAAAAACTATTTCTTTCTAGTAGTATCCACTGTTGTTTTGGCCATGTGTCAGCTGTGAATGATTGCTTTCTAAGGTTGTTCATCCAGATCGCATAGAAAATGCGAAAACGAATTTTGAAAAATAGTGTTTTTTTTTAAAAAAAATATATAGAAAATGAAACGTTATAAGAACATATATATATTATATATATTGAAACAATTAATTATAAGATCACATAGAAATAATATTATTGATAAAAATAAATGAGATAGTAATAATCAACCAAATATTTTAAAAATATAAATATTAATTATTTATAAATTTTATAATTAAAATAAATGATAAAAAAGAAAAATATTTTCAAAGTAAAAATATGTTTGTTAAATTTTTAAAATTATAAAAATGTGTCTAAAATCTTTCAAATAAAATATTTAATAAAAGATATTTTAAAAACACTGAAACACATTTTTTTGGAGAGTTTTCGTGCAACATAATTATTAGTGCACGGCATATATGGATGCTAATTTCAATCGTACGATTTCCTTATTCCACACCATCGCGCAATGATCATACTTTACACGTAACAATTTCTTTTACGTTTGACAAGTGCTCGGTTGGCGATAACCCACCATCTAACAGCACTTTCTTTCCATTTGCTCACCAAATATAATAATATTGCTTTGTTTTCTTAATTGCTTCTGTTTTTTTTTTTTTTTTACGAGTCATAGGCACCGAGAGAGGTGATATAATTCCTCCATCGATGTTAAATATATTCATTCCACAATTTATTACAATAATTTTTCTTTATCTTTGTAATTAAATTTTACCTGTTCTAAATACAGTTATTATTATTATTATTATTTTCAATATATAATTTATCAAGTGAATTTTTTTTGTGCGGGAATAAAGATAAGCAGAAGGATTGTCTGTTACATTATAAAACGGGTAGAGGGTAATGGATATTATTAAGTGGTAATTTAGATAAGGTTAAGTAGCTCATCGAATACAAAATACAAAATAAAATAAAACAAATAAAAATAATTTTTTTTTTCAGTATCTACGGTAGATAGATATATTATTTTTAATTTTTCTATATTTATTTATATATGTATATAATAATAAATTATTCTTAGTATTTATTTTACAAATTTAAATTAACATATATCTATATATTTATCAAAATTTTTATAAATTTGACTATAACCTTTTGAACATAATTTAAAAAATACTTTTAGTCTGGATCTTTTAGCAAATTGATTTTATTGTTTATCTATAATTATTTACGAATTATTGAACTAAATTTTTATTAAAATCCTATGCATTTAGAGCTTATAGACTTTGGGAACAAACCTTGAAATTATTTGAAATTTCATCTGATACTTTGAACCTGTAGTTTGATATTATGAATCGGAACGTTTTGCCTATGTTTTATTTAATTTATTGATTCAGGAGTATTTGAACTTTGGATTATTAATATCTGAATTTTTTTAGTACTATTATTTATGATATCTGAATTTTTGTAATTTAAATTCTGATCTATAATATGATGTCTGTTTAAATAAGTTTAAATTTTAAATCAATATTTAGTACTAAGATATTTGTATTTGATTATGTGTTATCTAGGTCTTTCTGTATGGACAATTGCGATAATAAGAATTCATTATTTGCTATCATGCATGATAATTCATTAAGTATTGTATTAGAGTAATGTATTGACATATGTGAAAAAAGTGATTTGTATTTGATTATCCAGTAGCAAATTTGCCATTTAAGCATTTGATGATATGCACCATCGTCGCACTAAAGTATTATACAGAAAAAATTTACTATGAAATATTTTATTAGTTTAAATGGTTTGATGTTGATTTTTTAATATCTTTACTGGTTTAAATGCTAATATTAGATTTTAATTTTTTTTGTAGATTAACATATTTGGAAAATATAAAATTATTGTGAAATTATTCAAACATTTATTTGTTGCTATTCAGTGGTATACTATAATTATCATTTATTGAGCATTAGTTTAATCTATGTCGACTCTATTTTTTTATTATTTATTGTTATATACATATTTAAATAAATATACAAAAAATTATTTTTAGTATCTATTTTAAAGATTTAAATTCACACACACACACACACAAATATATATATATATATATATATATATATATATATATATA
>CATIWR010264444.1:0-34675 GCA_949677035.1 Omphalea diandra | reverse complement strand
CTTACCTTTATTTAAATGTGATTTGCAGCTGTACTTTGGGCTTTTGCTGTTTGTGGGCTATGTAGTGGTTGACACTCAGGATATCATTGAGAAAGCTCATCTTGGTGATTTGGACTATGTGAAGCATGCTCTGAACCTTTTCACCGACTTTGTTGCTGTCTTTGTGCGAATTCTCATAATTATGGTGGGTAGAACTGAAAATGTTAAAAATAAGTCTTCAATTTACATCGTGTTAGATATGTATCATCCATGTCATGAGTCTGACTAATGTCCCTCTTTTTTTTTTTTTCCTTGCAGTTGAAGAATTCTGCTTCGAAAAATGAGAGGAAGAAGAAAAGGAGAGATTGAGTTGAAGCTGTAATGTAACAATGCTGTGCTTCCTTTACTCCCTGTGCTGCTGTGAAATGAAAACCAGTTGTCTATAGTTTGCTTGTTTCTCAGTCTAATGAATATTTGGAACAATGTGACTTTCAGTGGATATGCTGTCCAGTTTATGTACGTGGTTTTAAGTACTTCAACATGCAGGGAAACTTATACTATTGCTGCATTTTTTGTTTAATTAGCTGTATATTTTGGAATTTGAAATGATGACCCTCACGAAAATTTGAAGAATTTTTCATCTTTCTGGCGGTCGGTTATTGATACGAAGGAACCGTAATAAGGCAATGGAGCTGTACACTTGAATCGGCTAGCTTTTCTAATGCGTACTCATATTAAAACCGTCGAGATAATTACGTATTTAACTCGAACTGGTGAAAAGAGCTCATTGCATCAAGTCTTCAGCAAAAGAGGATCTCTGATCTCGATAGCAAGGAGGAGAATGAATGTGAATTCTCAGCCAAGAAAGAAGTATCTCGAAGTAGAGATGGATGCTAAGCTGAATTAATATATTTGTTTTAACTTTATTTTCATATTTAGTTTTAAATGAGCTATTATTATTTATCAATTAAATATTTATTTTTAGATTTTAAAAAATGGATATAAAATTTTTATATAAAATTTTTATATAAAATTATTTAATTATAAATAAAAATAAAAATTATCAAATGAAATTACAATTAAGTAATTAAAAATTATAAAAAATTAATGTTCATGTATTCTCTATTTTCAAAATAAATATTATTTATTAATAAATATTTTCAATAAATTTTTTTATTTTATTAATATATTTAAATAATATGTTAAATTATAACAGTTATAAAAGCAGATTATCAACTCGTGTCATACTAAGGAAGCTGGCAATTACTTCAAAATTATAAAAATACACGTCGTAGAATTTGTCGGTGGACGCAAACAATTGCGTGAAAACCATCTTTTAGAAACTGATCAATACACTAGATTCATTCTCCTTAACTCGATTAAGATATTTTCATGATTGATGGTTTGTTTTGATTATCTTTGTTGTTGTTCGTTCCCATTTTTATGTCTGCTAGTGAATTCAGTCAAAGTGAATTAAGTTCAGAAATTAATTTGATTGATCTATGAAATAAATTTTAATTTTAGGCGTGATCTATTTACTAAATGGAGCAGCTCTCCTTTAGTTTTTAACGATGTAAATATTTTTAATGAAATAATCAATTTAGATGATATATGATATTTAATTAATAATATTTGAATGTTTTTATAAATATAAAATTTTTCAAAAATTGTGAATATTATTATAAATTATTAGTTTCGAATTAATGACTTATTTTGATATAAAATATTTAAAAATTATAATAAAATTAAAAATTGAGAATTTTAAAATGAAAATCTATTTTGTATTAGGAAAGAGTTATAAAATTTTTTATGACTGGAAAAAGGACTTGTAAAATTAATGGTAAAAATGTAAAAAAGGGATTGTAAAAAAAATTTAAATAAATAGAGGTTATAAAAGGAGAGATAATGTAACCCAAAAGAATTTTTTAACCCATGAAATGATCCAACGGTGTCGTTTTATACCTCTTATAGCCGACGGCTGACGCCTTCCCGTGTTCTTGTTCTGTTCTGCTCGTGGCCAACCTGTCAGCACTCGTTACTTTCCCTCTTCTCCGTCACCAGACCTGATCCTGTAGTTCTTTATGTTCAGATCCAGGTGCGTGTCTTCCCTTTTTCTCTTGATTCAGTCGCATCCACTGTTTAGTTGCCGACTAATCGTTAAATTTCTCGCTCAACCTAAATTAATAATTTTAAAACGATGTGATTCTGTGCAGATATGTTTGAATAGAATTGTAACTATGAATAAGTTAGTGGAGTTTGGACGGAAGGCCCTCTTCTACGTAAGGGTTCTTTCAGGATATGAAGAACGTCGAATTCGAAACTATAGATTGCAGCTTGAGCGCCGTCTACAGCAGGTCACGAATGGATCTTCTTTTATGAATTTGTTTCTTTGATTTATAATTACACCCATATCCTATACCCTGCAGTCTTCGTCGTAATGCGTTAGAAATGAATGCTAATTAATGTCGGCTTTATATGCTATTATTAACCTAATTTGTGTTTGGTATGTCTTTTGATTTATTCAATTCATTCTCTAATCTGTTCGATATATCAAACAATTCATTTACAATCCTTAATGATCTATTCTATGGATTCGGGTATGCTTGAGTTCAATCATATCAATATTTGGTAGAATTTGCAAATGAACGAGCTATTGAAGCTACAAACTTAAACTGCAGCCTAGCAAGGCTATGTATGCACTACAAATGAATTTATCCCAAACAATATGTTAAGGTATTAAAGAAATTGCATACATGATATGTTCTGGGCTATTCCACGCTGTAATGCCCCTTTGCCCATATGACTCGGCTTTTGAGGCACCAAAAGTCAAAGTAGTAACTTCCAAATAAAACAGACATAAGACTTCAACTTTGCCGAGTTTGAATTTGTTTCTAAACAGACCATAGATGCTAACCTTGTTCTTGGGATTGTTGAATGGAAAAGTTATTGAAATGTGGTAAGTGGTCCAGCAGCTACTTGTTATGGTGAAAGCAAGTTCATACAGATCTAGACTTCTGATTTTATGTGTTGACAGCTGAGATCTTTATGTGCAACAAATGATAATCTGATCATCATTTGTAAGCACATTTTACCGTTAGGGCGACAGGAATGAAACTCTATACTACTCTTTTTTTTTTTTTTTTTTTTTTTTTTTTATTTGTTGGTTGCTTCATTCATTATATGATTGAAATTTTATTAAACACCTGTGTATCATAAGCATTTCTTGTGTGAACTTTGTTTCTGGAATCCCAGTGATTATATTTTCAAGTGAATCTCTATCTTTATAATCTTGCTCTTTGTACAGGCAGAAGAAAGAAAGGCAGCCTTGAGAAAGATTCCCGAGAAGGTTATATTAGGAGAGGTTCGCCGCATGGTTGAGGAAATGAAAACTTTAAACCAGACGTTAGATGAAACTGTAAGTATTATGAAGTTAGTTTTTTTTTTTTGTTGCGTATCTGATTTGAGAGAAAAGGCATTGTGATTTAAGTTGCTTTCAATTAACTTCTTTGAGGATTTTATGGATTATATCATTTTATGTCAAGTTAATTAGTTAATTATGTTTACATTTATGTCAATGGCACTTTTGGTGTTTGCACCATTTTCTGGACTATTCAACAATAATTTTTGGTAGTCTCTGGAATATGGTTCATTTAATTTAACTCTGCAGTTACAAAATTTTCATAAGTTTTGCCACTTTACCTGTTAAATGTCAGATGTCAACAACTTCTACTCGTCTTGTGTATTGTCTTTTTATCCAGTACATATATAAACTTATTAATAGATAAAATTTATAAAAACAGTGTTCTTAGGAACTTGTTTTTTATCACTTTGTTCTTGAACAGCTTAACAAAGTTCAAATGCTTGGGTTCTTACAACCTGATAGGCAGTGATTCTTGTCTTCTCTTCTGCCTGGCCCGTTTTAGTTTATAAGTGGGAAGCTAACAGTTATTTTAAGCGACTATGCTCTTGCCATGAATATTATTCAAAAGCTAATGTGGGCTAACTCTCAACAGGGTGAGAAGGACTTTAGGTCCCCAAGAACCCAAAGGCCACAGCCAATGTATCCTCTTACCTGTTATTCTTCAATTTTTCCCCTGTAATGTAAATATCGCTCTGATCTTATAATCAATTGTATTCTCATGTAATATTCATAATTAACAAGAAAAGCTGAGAGATTTCCCATGACTATATTGAGTCTGATTCTATCTTTGTTGAAATAAGACCATGTTAATGTGCAGGAGGCTGCTATTGAACGGTATTTTAAGCCAATTGACAAGGAAGCTGAAATTATAATGAAGATGCAGCTTGATGGGGAGGAGAAGACAATGAAGGAGATGATGAAGGCTATGCAAACACAGGCTTTACTTGAAAGAACTGAAGCAGAAAAGAATGCAAATTCACATTATATGGATGCAAAACAACACCGCCAGGAGACAGATTCCTCCACCAAGCAACATCCTCCGATGAGATGATTCCATGAAATATGGCACTAAAAGTAGATTAGTGTATCTCTACTTGTTTTCGCTCGATAATTTGGGATATACTTTCTGGGATATGATACAACCATACAATCCACTTGAGCAGTTTGAATAATTAAAATCAACAACCCATCTAATTTATATGAAATTTTTTGCAATAAAAAAGTGATTGGTTTGTAAAATAAAAAAAAAAAAAAGATATTCAGTGATTGCGGAAAATGACCTGTCTTTTTGTCCATGGATTATTGTAGAAGTAGCAATATGGTTATCAGAGGCGCATTCCATTGCTTACGTGAGTTTATTAGAACTGTGGATTATTACATGTACAGATTGATGCATTTAGGCAAACTAATATAAAATAAAGCAAAGTGTGGTATAGGCTTTCGAAAACATATGCTTGTCTGATGAAACTGTTTGTGATTGCTGCTTGCAAATTGCGAACGTAGCATGGGCTTGGACTTTTGTCGTACGATATATCTTTTAGCTCTTTGAACTTAGGGCAAGGGTGGAAGAGGCAGCTGAACGACAATGCAAGTTGTTTATGACAAAAGATTAAGGCATAGTTACCTTAATTTGATGTGCATGTTTGAGAATGAATGGCCGGCGATTGTACCTAAAAATTTCTCATATTATTGATCTTTACCAATCATATAAACTTGGCTTCCAACTGTTAATGCTTGATCTTGAGCTGGAGAAAAGAAGATATATGGGTGCTTTCGACTTCCTTCGAGTTTTGTTTCAGTTTTTACCGTAGCAAAACCTTTGATTTCAAGCGACGGGCAGCTTAATAGAAGTCTTGCAAAGTGCTTACGTTTAATGATTAAGAAATTAAAACTTCCAGTCGTTTTCTTGAGAGCAACTTTTGGTATGCTGTATGGATTAACAAATAGAAAACGTAGGTCGTTTAGCTTGAGAGCCTAGGATCATGTAGCAAAGTTTTAGGGGCTTTTTTTTCCCCCCTAATATTAGAGAGGGAATGTGAGATTTGAAGTTGAACACTGTTAATGGTGATTGATAAATATAAAGGAAAATTTATAATCATGATAACTAGTGAAACATAATATAATTTAAAAGATTGACTGTCAACGGATGTGGGCTGAATATATATATATTATGCCTAAATAAAATTACTATTTGGACCAGTTCAAAGAAAGAATATACTCAACAAAGTCTAAGAATCTTTCTACTGCATAAATCATAATCATTAAAAAAAAAATAAAAAAAGAAGAGAGAGAGAGAGAGATTGGGTAGGACACATTACCTGTTACTGAATAATGAAAAAATTTGATTGTTGGAAGAAAAAAGATAGATTTATTTTATTCTTTTGGCAACATTTTATCCGTAATTATTGCAGGAATGCTTTAATGACACTAAAACTGTATTTGACATGGAAATTGGAACCACATTTTCTAAAATGGCAATACTTGAGATTAAATTTGAACATATTCAATAAATTGCATTTCTACACATAAATGGAGAAACTTGGAGATCACTCAGTTCAAAGCCCACTCCATTACATAAGGCGTACCACTATATTACTTTTCTCCTTATATGTTGTGGGCTCTTTGCCCATCCATGATGATGAGCATGTCAAAACAAGACTAAAATCACTAGCTCCATGTCCATAGCTAGTCACTTAGGTAGTAGAAATGATAACATATCTAAAGGCAAGGACCAAGCAGTGGATTTGACGAAAGGGTAATGAGAAAATGTGAAGAATGGTCCCATATATTATAACATAAATCCTCAATCACCAAAAGGAGCCGATCAATTTCAGTTGTCAAACTCATTTAAATTTCAAACCGACCATACTACAAATGGACATTTGCCTTGTCTGGTAACCCTCTTTTTTTCTTTTTTTTTTTTTTTCTTTTCCCTTTTTTTTTGGGTTGCAAAATATCCTAATTTTCTAGTCATACTGTCACTGTCAATAAAGATAATGCTGTTTTAGTTTCAACTAATTGTTGCCTTCCCAAGCTGCCCTTCTCAACTAATAAGATGACCCTATAAAATAAAATTCTTCTTGGATATTATAATTGAAAAAAGAAAAATAATTACATCAATTTTTTATTCTTTTATTATTATATTATTAGAGTATTATTGCATCAGCGTACGTATTAATTGAGATTAAATTCTTTTAGAATCGTTTTAACAATTTTCTTTTTTTTTTTTTTAAGCAGAGGAAAACGGAAAATTGAAATTTACTTTGCAAGTTTTGCAAATCCATTCATGTGCTGCTGAATCATTATTTTTGTATTTGATGCTATTATGATGTATAAGTATAATCCACCATTTGAAGCAAAAATTTTTATAGAAGAGTTACCTTTACTCAATCTACGTACCTTTCTTGGTCTTTTCTATGCCTACATATTGTACTAGTAATAACCATCATCACCAAAACAAATCATTCAAGCTGTTCTTATCTTCTAAACGTTTCTCTCAAACCGTCCAACCAACCATCATATCACATTCTATGTATTTTTAAGTCACTAGTTACTCCTTTTTATTTTAATTCTGTCTACTGCAATTACTTAACCCATTACGTCTTATAATTTCTTTTATCAATTTTTATTTTCATAACCATCATGTCATGCTTAATGAATTGGTGATAAAATGGTCTAAGTCCATAATTAAGTGGAGTTTGATGGTTTTTTGTGAGGAGCAAAAATATTCAATTTGATCCTTCGTATTTATCACTATAATAGGAATTTTATGATGAGAGGGCTATCGCAATGTTAATATTTCGTAATATCATGCTAAAATTTAATAAACAGGTAATTTATTTTATTCTTTAATAGATTTCCATTATAATTTATTTAATCTAGAAATCCTTTTACATAGAAATGTGGAGAGAAAGAAAGATAAAAGTGTAATTTGCGGATTTATCGGATTTAATTGCCGCAAAAAAGAGAAAAAGAGTCTCTAATCAGGAATTTATTCTAAATTCCACTTCCACTCATAAAGAAGCCTCACAAACAAATTATGCTCGTATAATTAATCTGCGACACATATTGGTTTGCTCTTGAAAAGAAAGTGGAAATAAAAATAAATTTATTAAATATCTAAATATTTTATTTTATTTCTTTAAAAATAATTAAACAACATTTGTTATAGTTCTAAATATCATACTTAAAATAATCTTGCTTCACTAAAATTAAACTATTCAAGATAAAATATTATAAATATTTTCGTTGTAAACTAAATGAAATCTTATTTTAAAACTCACACCATGGTCCATTACAAGAGGAGCCAAAGGGGTAGTAATTAGCAACGACGTGAACTCATCCATCTCTCTGAGTTTGTACTCAACATTGAATTATAGAAATAGTTATTGCCTTCAAATTCAAATAATAATGCTGAAATAGTGGCTCATTGCCTGGAAATACCAAGCTAAATTAAAAGATTCAACTTTTGGATTTGGAACACTGTAAAATATCCATGCCCAACTATTTTTTTTTTTACCATATATCGGAATTAGGGATGATAATTTCACTAAATTTGATAGGTATTTAATTCAATCGGAGTCTAATAAAATGACAAATTTGATTAATCGAGTTTAAATAATGGAAAGAATAATCATCCTTCAACCCAGTTTTATATATTATATAATTTTATTTTATCATACATATATCAATTTTAAAATTTATTTTAGTTTATATACAGCTAATGTATTAAAAAATAATTAAAAATAAACATATATTTTATAAAAAATAATCAAAATACAAATAGTAAATATAATATTTTTCAAAAATATAAATAATTTTTTTTAGAAAAAGTTATTCTGATGATATTCAATATGACTCGAGCAGGATCAAATCAGATATAAAAGTTTTTAATTATAAAATTTTATGAAACTCGACCCGTAATAATCCATCAGTTGTCATCCCAATCGAAATTCGCTTTTTTAAAAAAAAAAAAAAAACTTTACAAAGCTGGTTTCAAAAAAAAAAAAAAAAGACTTTGCAAAGTTCTGTTTAGGTCTAAAGGACCCATCACGCTGAAGACAGACCCAAGGCCCATAAAAGTTGGGATTATGAATTTATGATGACGTGTCTCTTTCCTCTTAGGCTTCCCATTGGCTCTTGTCGTGGAAGGTTGCATTCTACAAACCTATAATTATGCCTTCAATTTGGCTTTGGCCCTTTTTTTCTTTAGAACTTTAAAATTAAAGGACATAGAATTATGATTTAACATTTTAATCTCTTATATTATATTTTTTACAGAATAAAATAAAGTTTTCATTAATAAATAAAAAACACGTATTGGTTGATAGATCAAGAAATATTAATGTTTATAGCTATTTTGAATAATAAAAACTTTTTTCAATATTTGTCGATTAAATAGATAAAATAATATAATTGGTCTTATTATAAGTGTGCTATATTTAATGATTATTATTGTCAATTATAAGTTGAATTTAATAATTTTTAATAAGATTGATAGTTTAAAATTTTAAAAATTAAAATTCACAGTCTGCAATGTAAAGAGTACAAAATATAAAACTTCTTTAATATATATATATATATAATAGCAATTCAATTATTTCATCATAACAAAATAAAATAATAAAAACTACAAACACACTAATGCAAATAGATATATTTTTAAAAGGATTTAAATTAATCAGATCTGAGTTCTTAATTTTTAAATCTAACTATATTTAAATTTATTTAATAAGAATATAAACAAATCAAAAAAGAAGTTAACTAACAAATAGTTGATATTGACATAGACTGATACACAAAAAAACATATTTAAAATAAAAGAATAAAAAGATAAAAGAAGAAAATAATTAGTTCTCTTATATCATAAATTGAGCTACATTTTTTTGTTTTTGGGAAGAGTTGATGAGATGCATTCTTATCTAAGCTAATAGTACAATAGTAATGTTTGGCCTTATAAAAGTAAATAGGCGAAATTCCGCACTTTTTGCGGAAATTGAAATTAGTATTAAACTGTTTGTTTATTTATATTTATATTTTTAAATTATTATTATTATAATATCATAAAATCTAATTTGAAAGAAAATTATTACAAAATAAAATGTAATTAAATACCATTTTATAAAAGTTAATCATACATTATATAACAATTGAAAAGTAAAAGAATTTTAATAAATATCAATAAAGTATTTTCTAAATTACGAATCATCATTTCAACTTTATTTGAGTTGTTGAACCAATATATAAAAATTATGGATAAAATTTTAAGAAAATGTGAAATCTATATTAACTTATAAATCAAAGCATTTTTATATATAGCTAATTAGTTATTAGTGACAAAAGTAGAACAAATAAGACGGTGAATCGTGGTAATAATAATATTAATTGGGAGTCGTATAAGTAGTTCAATTTTTTATGATGGGTTGGATTTGGATTGACAAAAATGCGGCAAATGTTTTCTTGTAAAATGATATTTACCAAAAAATTTTAACGCATTTGATTGATATCGTTTTAGATGTGATTCTCCAATTATTTCATTATATTACCAAATTAATTAGTTTAAATATATCATTTTGTAAAAGGAAACATGTTATTTGTAAAAATAAACACATAAATTTGCTAGTATAATACATTTCTGTTTGTAATAGAATTTTAAATTATTCTATTGTAGATGAATATCAAGAAGCAAACTTGGTATGATAAGATAATTTATATATGTAAATCATAGTTTGAAATTGTTGAAAAGACATATGATTATGGTGTGAGTTAATATATTATTGTGTATTTATTAAATATAGAGGTTTTAAAGAAAATCGATAAAATACGATAAAAATGAGAAGATGTGTATTAAATGAAATTTATGAATGATTTTGAAATAAATTGAACAAATCTTGTGTTGCCACCTCAACATAGATATAAAGAGATTTCACCACATCAATTATTTGCTTTTATATATATATATATATATATGCAAAATAAATTTAAGTTAGTTGTGAATCTACATGTTTGCACGTATTATAATTTTATATATAACTTAATTATAAAATAATATATTTTAAATTTTTTATTTTTTAAAAAAGATAACCTTTTTTAATATGAATTATATAATCTATTAGAATTTTTGTTTTATTTGAAATTGATTTTTAATTATATCAAAATTTTAAAGATAATATAATAATTTTAAAAAACTAATGAAATAAAATAATTATTTGACATGTGAAAACAAGAAAAGGAAAAAATTAGCCTAAAACTATAGGATTTAATATATTCTGTAGTTACAGAATGTTTCATATATTTCCAACGTGAATAACATTACCTACATAATGCTTATAATCACATATAATAAGGTAAACTATATTATTCTTTTAACTATCTTTTCATTTAAATATGTACTCAATTCGTTTTCAATGATTTATAATATTTACAAATTTCTTTAATATTAATATTTATAATATTTGAAGCTTTTAAAAAATTTCGAAGCTAACACTACATAATTCAATGTTAAAAATTAAGTATCGTTTTAAGAGAATATGCAGTGCTTTTTCAGAACTTTTTATGTCAATGGAAAATAAATATTATGATCAAATTTTTAACAATATTTATCCTATTTTATTTTTTTTAAAAAAAAGCCACTTACAAAACAACCAATTTCATTTAATATTCTCAAATTTTATAATATTGATTTTTTTATTTTATAAAACCATTATATATTTTAGTTTTATAAAAACTCATACTGTCAATGTGATAAAATTTACAAGATTTTCTATTGGTAGGTTGTATTGTACAAATTTAGAAGGGGAATTCTATTTGCAACTCTTTTTTTTCTCTTTATATTCACCTTAAAATTTGATAAATTATATTATTTATATATTATAAATAAATTATTTTTTTACCCTTATTACCCCTTTATATTATAAAATTTATTATACTTTATAAATTAACTAAAACTTATGTATAACCCTTTATATTATTAAAACTTATCACACTATACTTCTTTATTAAAATTTAACATATTCTATAAATTAACTAAAGAAAATATTTTACTTTAAGTATTAATGGATCAAATTGCACCAATATTTTCGATTTTGTATAATTGACATAAATATCGATATGATTGTGCTTAATGAAGGAAGGTTTCATATATTGATCATATTAAAGTATTTGAATCACTATGTCTTAATAATATAAATATTTTCATACTATAAATAATTAATATAGCTGATATATTATATTTAATTAACAATATTTGAATGTTTTTATAAATATATGATTTTTTGAAAATCACGAATGATATTATAATGTATTTAACTTGAATCAATGACTTGTTTTAATATAAAATATTTAGAGTTATATTGAAAATGATTTGTGCAATTGAAAATAAGGAAAAGGGGGGTTATAAAAATTAAAAGAGTATAAAAGGAAAAGAAGAGACTGTAGAAAGAAACTTTTACATAATGAGAGGTTGTAAAAAAAAAAAGAGATTACAAAAGGAAAATAGGGATTATAAATAGAATTTTTCAATTTAAAATTATGTTTTCAACTCGTCATTGATATTTTATTTATTTTTGTTTCTACAACTTTGAAATATTTAAAGGAGATGATTATTATGATTTAAATTTTAATCTCTCGTACAACGATTATTTTTTAGGTAATAAAATAAATCTTTTATTTATGGATAAAAAGTACATACACTATTGGATTTGTACTTATTATAATATTACATGGTCAACTTTCTTCAATAATTTACCTTCTAATAAATATAGATTGCTTAGTGGTTATTGTTAACCGTGATTCAATTTTAATATTTTTTCAATAAATTAAATAGTCTAAAAATATGAAAAATTTTATATCCATAATTTGAATAACCACTTTGCAACTTCAAAATGAATAGAATAAAAACTTATCTTATAAAAGAATATACATTTTTATATTTTCATGATAAAAAATAAAATAATACATATATTAATACTAATAAATATATATTTAGAAAGACATAAATTAATTATATTTGAGTTTTACATTTTGAATCTAATCAAATTTGAATTTATTTTTAAAATATAATAAAACTAAAAGAAAAGAAGAAATAAAGCAAAAAAAGAAAGAAAATAAAAAAGGATCACAGTCTACTAAAAGATAATTGATAGTAATGTAGACTAATATATATATATATATATATATATATATATATATATATATATATATATATATAAAAGAAGAAATGAGAGGTGAGAGGAAATGAGAGAACAATTAATTCTCTTCCGTTGTGATTATTGAGATAGACTCTCATTAGTAAACTAATGCTATAATAGTAGTTTCAATAATATATGGCGTAATAAAGGTAGAATGTCCAATGGACCATTTATGACAATCGATATACGATCCTGAAGGACCATTATGATTTAATTTTTTAATCTTTGATATTATGATATATTTAAATGTATTATTCAAAACGGCAAATTATAACTTTAAAAAGTATAGAATATACAATTTCTTTTAAAGAATAACATGTATCAATAAAGGATGATCATTAATTTTTATAATTAAATAAAAACCAAAAATATATTAATACTAATAAATTTGTTTTTAAAATGGCATAGATTAGTTAGTTCGAGTTTTATAATTTTAAATCTTATTTGAAAAACAAAAATAAACTAAAGAAAAAAATAAAAAAATAAAAGTGTCTAAAGTATAAAAAAATGATAGTGATTTAGATTGACATTAAAAAAAAAAGTGAAAAAATAGGTATAAAGAGGAGAGGAAAAGGGAGAATAATTGGTTCTCTTATACCATGATTACTAAAATATACTCTTATTAATTGACAGTTCGTTCAGTTCACATATTGTCTAAGTCATAGAATTAATATTAATGCTAAATTTAGTTAAGTCATAGAAATAGTTAAACTAATCATTATTTGATAGAAATATTTTAATCCAAATATTAAGTAATCCATATTTCAATCATATGTTTGGTAGGACAATTCAAGTAATAGATAAAATTAATGAAATAAAATAAGTTACTTAAATAGTTTTTGCCTTAAAATTTAAAATTGTTGATTTTTTCTTCTCATCATTTTTAACACAAATTCTTAAATTTTATTGCACTGATTTTGGGTTTGGATTTGAATAATCATTTTTCCTATAAGTTTTTTTTTATATATAATTTTATTTTGATGTTAGATATTGTCACATAATTTATTTCTTTTTCAATTAGATATTTAATATAAATATATATAATTATTGTATTATTTTTAATTTTAATATATAATTTAATTTTAATATTATATATCATAGAATTAAATAAATTATATATATTTAACTTGATTTTTATAAAAAATAAAATTTTAAATAAAAGGAAAAATAAATCATTCTATCGTTTGAAATACACATAAATAATTTAAAATTATTTATTTTAATTTAATTTTAAAAATAATAATTTTATAAATCAAATAATCCTCTAGTTAAACCAATTAAATTAATATATGGATCTACTAAGGCTATTTAAGGTATTATAAATATGTAAATATAGGCATTAGAATAGACACGGGTGAAGTAAGTTTTAGTTAAAATAATTTTCATAGATTAAGTAAGTGTTTGGAATTAGGAAACCAAACTCAACTTTTTGAACCAAATATGAGATTAGTGATTAATCATGTGATTTAGCTATACAGTTCTATGAATAAAATGAACTGTAATAGTGTGATAGTAGCTTTACTAAATAAAAATAGCATGATAAATAGAATTAAGTTTAGTTAGTATTAGATCCACATATTACACGTATTGTAATTTTTAATTTTTATTATAATTTTAATATAAAAATTATATTATATTAAAATTTTATATATAAATTAAATATAAATATTATATATTTTCAAATTTTCTAACCTGAAAAGATAACCTTTTCTAATATGAAAGCTATATTCCATTAGAATTGTTAATTTGTTTGGAGTTGATTTTTAATTACATTAAAATTTTTAAAAATGATATAGTGATTATAAAAAGTTAATGAAATAAAATAATAATTTAATACATGGAAACATGAAAAGAAAAGAACATTAACCTAAAATTTTGGCATTCAATATACTCTTCAGTTACAAAATATTTCTTATTTGAATAACTTTACCTATTCTGTTGGGAAGAAAAAACATTACCTACATAATGATTACAATCACATATAATATGATACATTATATTAATAAATCATTTTTATTTAAATATTTAGTCATTTTTTTCAATGATTTATCATAATCAACATTAATATTTGTTAATTTCTTAATATTAAAATTTAGCAATATTTGAAGCTTCTAAAAAAATTTGAAGCCAACACCAAATCACTCAATCTTTGAAGGTTAAGTATATTTTTTGAGAGATTAGGTCGTAATTTTTCAAAATCTTTTGTTCAAATGGAAAATAAATATTGTGATCAAAGTTTTTAATAATGTTCTGTTATTTTTATTAAAAAAAGGTCATTTACAAATAATCAATTTCATTTAATATTATAAAATTTTGCAATATTGAATTTTCATTTTATAAATATTATATATTTTAGTATTTATGTTAATAATATAATTATTTGACAAATATTAAGCATTTTTCCAATATTGATTATAAAACTAAAATTAATTATATTGATTAGTAGATAATATGCATATTGTGTGAGTATAATTTAATATGAGATTTAAAAATATTATTAAATATTAAAAAATAAAATATTTATTATAAATATGTGATTAAATAAATAATATTTATATTTAAATATAAAATATATAATTTTTAAATATTGTCTTTTAATTATCTATTTTATATCTTTTTTAATAATTTCTATTTTTATAAATAGTATATGAAATAAATTTTTAATCTTATTTTTTAGTTGCTTATTTTGTATTTTTAATAATTATTTATTTTTATTTGTAGTTATTCTTAATTAAATAGTTCAATATGATAATTCTAATCACTTATATGTTAAATAGTTAGTTTAATAAATAATACATTTTTGTTTAAAATAAAATTTAGGGCTAGAAAAATGACAAATTTTCATGTTAAATAAATCAAGAGACTAGAATTAATTGTAATTATTGATTATGACAACTAAAAATCCACATTTAATTAATGAAAGGAATTGAAAATTTCATTCTTTATGGTTTCACAGTAAGCTCTAAATCTATTTTTTGATAAATTAAGAATATAATGAATTTTTAATTTAATAATATCAAAATTATTTTGAAAATTATGAGTTATGAGTTAAACTTGATTATAGCTGAATTAACAAATATTTTTGAGACAAAACCATCTATCCTATTACCATGTTTGTTAGTATAAATAATGTTAGTGGTTAGTAATGTTTTTAAAATCAGAACAGTTAGCGAACTGCTCAATTAATTGATTTGCGGTTCGATTAATTCCGTTAATGTGAATGATTTAGTTTAAATAGTTTTAATAATAAATAAAATTTAAAAAATATTATTAAAATAGCTTTAAAAATATAAATATATTTATAATTATTAAAAATAAAAAAAATACTGAAAACTGATTTGGACAAAATCGAATGATCATTAATTCAATTTTTAGTTTTATCGATCTGATTAATTAATGTGGTCTAATTTTCAAAACATATATATTTATTATCAATTTAGAGCATTTCAATCCTATAATTTCATTTACAAAATAAATGAGATTCAACAAATTTTATTATGATCCTTGCAAACTTTTTTCTTGTTAAAAAAAAAAAAGGTCTCAACAAATGAAACAAGAAAGAAAAGAAGTCTGGATGAAGAACTTCAGGCCATTCATTTGGGCGGTCCACATATTTCACCACCAATGCTTATTGTTGTGGGTCAATGAGGCCTAATTAAGTCCATAATTAGGTTAAAATACTATCAAATTAATTAAAAATTTATTGATTTCAGCTGACAAAACGTCATAAAATATTTTTATAATATTGAATGAATAAAAAATATTTAAGAAAAAATCTCAAATGTTTAATTTCATATAATACGACGCGGATAAATAATTGATGGGCAATTAGTCAATAACTTCTTGAATAAAAGAAATTAAATTAGTACAACGTAACTTTTTTCTCTTGTGGGTCTCAAATTCTGAAGAGAAAATGCACTCTCCTGACTTTTTGTATTTGTGACTATATGCTTTGGTTTTGTAGCAAATTTGTTTTGCTTTCTCCCTCTCTCTTTCTTTTCTTTTTTTGTTCAGAAAGGAAGACTTATGAAATTAGGGTTAATTATCTACAAAACCATTTTATTCATTATCTTGACGTTAGGAGATTTCTTTTATGGGTTATTTTTGTTTCATCAGAATCCTGACTTTTTCTTTGGCCCCATTAGGTACGTGTCTTTTCAATTGCAAATCCTGATCAGAGCGCACCGTTTCCTTTCTTTTTTTTCTTTGGCGTGTATTAATGGTCCTTTCCATGCTTACTTTATGCGTGGGCAAAACTTCTATGACCTACTCACTCACTCAATTACTCCCATTTATTTAGGCTTAATTAGTGATTAGAGCAGTAATCTTGTCTTGTATCTCTGAATTATCTGTTTAAACTTTTATTCAAATATCACTGTCTAAGTGATGTTTGTACTGCAGTACAAAATTGTTATATTTTAATATCACAATTTGCATGATCAGAATTTAAAATTGTTGTATTTTTTGTATAAAAATTGGCTCTATTAACATGAATATTCCTTTTCTTTTCTTGATCAACACACGCAATGTCGGATCAAACTATAAAAAAAGGATAATTTCTCTGTGAATTCTATGAATTAAATAATTCAATACGTAAATAAATTACTTAAAAACTTAAAAGGTTTTTTCCTCTTTATGTATCAAAGTTTATGAAACATATGTTCTTAAACTTGTTTAACTGGAAGAAATCTTATCTTAATAGGCACCTAAATTGATATGAGGATACCCTAAACTGTTATAAATAAAAAATATATTTTTTTTTTTTGTTGGGTTGAGGCAGTTAGAAATTTCTACAATTTGCAGTGTGATATCTCTAAGTGTAGAACCACATGACATTTTAAATTACAAATTATTAAATTTATTACAGAAAATCTATTTAAATATCACGTGAAAATATTTAAAGATGCCACACTATAATTATAGGCATTCCTTAAGGTTCGAGTAATAAAAAAAACATCATTCATATAAAAAAAAATAAAAATTACCAAGTTAAAAAGTAAAGCTAATAAAAAATAATCTTCAAAACTATAGAATGGTGGAGAAGCATAGATAAATTTGCAAACCCATGAACGAGCTTGTTAGCTTGTCCACCTTCTAGAGAAAATGTCATAGCAATAATTCAAGGTAGATAGATAAGAAAGTACATAGCACCAATTATATCCAAATCAGTGCCATACTTGCTTCCAAAAGTAATATGTTGAATGAACATTTGCGAATCACTCTCCACCTTAAGATCTCTAAAAACCAAAATATCAAATTCAAACCAAATAACAGACGATTCTAGGTCGAAAATACATTAGGGTTTCCATATGGATAGATAAAACTATTATATATATATATATATATATATATATATATATATATATATATATATATATGCCAAACAATGTCATGTGACACTTACTTGATATCCTATCTTGGTTGTTTCATGATTTAATAGTATAATCGTATTTCTGCAGTTTCATTTCAAATTTTACTTTTATTTTATAACCAAAAAAAAAATTCTGTGACAAGCATTGAAGCATTTCCTCCAATATAAGATAAACAAAAATAGGAATTTCCTGCAATTTTTCAAAAATGTGTAATGGATATATTTAGCCAGAATTTAAATAAAATTTATTCTCTTTGCTTAACTTGTCATTTATTTACATTGAATATTGTTATATTTTTCTAATTTTTTAGAATTTTTACTTTTTCTATTATGTGTCAAAATGACAATTAAGATTAAAATAATTATGAAGCATTTGACATTTAACAATTATTATTAAATCAATTATGATAATTTAACTCATTTTGAAAATTAAATATACTATATATTAGAAATTAATAAATAATAAGTGTTTAGATAAATTCCTTTACATACTCATTTTAAAAAAAGTTCATAAACATTATTGTAATTTCTAAAATAATTTTTATTTACATGAAATTAACATTTATAATTTTAAAATAAGAAAAGTTAAATAAATTTATAAAAATTAATAATTTAATTTTAATTATTTAAGTATTAAAAAAATATAAATATTATTATTTTAACATAAATATATTATAAAATTTATTTTATGTAAAGCCCCAACATATGACTACTTTATATTTAATTGACTAATCCACTCTTAAAAATATATTTGGATATAGGGCACCATCAATGGACGCAAACCAATATATCTATCGAGATAACAATTATTATTCCAATCCTTCGCTCCGCCTGATTTTTTTTTTTGTTTAAAGGATGTTATAGTAAATATTTATATGATAAATTTGAAACTTTGAAAAATGAAATAAAAATAAATATATATTGAAATTATTTTTATAAATTTCATATAAAATATAAAGTTAAATATTAAAATTATAATAAAATGCTTGATTTTAATTTTTCAAAATAGCATATACGTAAACTCATATCATACAATTTAATCATAAATAACAAACAATTAATTTTAAATTACTTATAAAAATAATATTTTTTTTTTGTTTCTAATATCAACTTCAAATATTAAATGACGTATAAATTAAATTAATAGTTGCATTCGTGTATTGAGAAGTTAAAGATTACGTTTAAGATATTTATTAATATATAGATTTTTAGTTTAATCATTGCGCATGGAAAAAAAATTAAGTTAAAAACCTTTGAGACTATCGATCTATTAGGGATAACTTTCTTCAAGCTCTAGCCTTGCTTTGTGGCATATTGATAAAGAAATTTCAGGCCCCTTTCTATGAAAGTCCAAGCAACATGGACAAAAAGCTCATCATGGAGATGCTTTTATAAGATCAATTAAATCCAGAAAATTCTATCAATTTCTTTCAAAAAAATAAATAATTAAATTTAAAATTTATTATTCTAAAGTTTATAAGTGAATATCTCTTTTGCTATATATAAATTAAACTTAAACGTTTAAAAAAAAAAACTATGAGAGGTCATAAAGCAAACATTATTTTTGGCATTAGTGGCCATAGTAACCTATAATATATAATGTAATGTAGTGAAATTGCAGCTTGTTTTCTAGGGACAAAGGGTGATGGGTTGGTGAAGCGTGGCATGGAACATGACGCGATCAAGTGGGGTAAAAAATTATAGGACGGGGTGGCATTCATTCATCTATTGGATTAAGCCCACACACCGAGTTTGAAATCTTTAGATCTCGAGTTTGAATCTCTTATTTTTATTATAATTATTGATATAAAAAAAATTTACTGAATTATACCCGAATTTTGTATCTGTTTTTGAAATCTTTATGTCTCGAATTTGAATCTCTTACTTTTATTGTAACTATTGATATATATATAAAAAAAGATCTATTGGATTAAGGCATCTCTCTGCCCACCCAACCAATTGCAACCTCAACACACGCTATCCTTCTACACGTCCAAACCTTTGAATAAGCAGTAGCAGCACTCAACCTCTTTCCACCTAAAACTAAATTCAATTATATCCACACAATTTTTTGAGTCACGGGGTTTTCTTTTCTTTTTTTTTTTTTTTTGGACATTTGGAAAAAAAATCTGAAATTTTAATTTTTTATAGAAGTATTTAATTGCTGAATTATTAATTTTAAAGTATTTTTAATATCTAATTTAATTAATATATGAATATCTTAATGCAGTATGGAAATATGAGCTGACAAAATTGGAACATCACTATGCCTTTCTAATATTTAGAAAGCCAAACATAAAATCTCCGCAAAAACTTATTCATGCAGAGTGATAATTTTTTAGATATTCAATTAATACGTAAATATTAATTTAAATAATTATTCATAATTATTAATTAAAATTATTATAATATTATATATTTTTAAAAGTTAATGATACATTCATACTTTTTTTTAAATCCAATTCTAATTATATTATTTATTAGATATCTATATTTAGTGTAGGTAAATTTTTCTCTCACTTTTGAATAACACTACAAATTACGCCCTCACTAGTTTTTCTAAATCTCAAATGAGAATTGATGCAAAAGTTTTGGATAAAGGTTCAGTTTGATCCTTAAATTATTTTTTTTTTCAGAACTAAATTTCAAATATAAAATAACTGATATTTTTATTTATACTCGATTAAACTTAATAAAATAATATTAAAAAAATTGAAAGATGCAAGTGACAAGGGAGGGTAGTCCGAAACTCCTAGCCCTTGGAATTCAACCCTTCAATGGGCAAAAAAAAAAATGATTGATTTATACTAAAACAAATATTAAATGAATTTGGCGAATAAACAAATATCACATCTTATACTCATAAACACACATAAATAATGTGGAAAATAAATCCCACATTGTTCTGATAAAAAAATGAACTATATTTTATATATTATGTTTATGCTGCAATCTCATGGTATATTAGACATAGGTTGGAGGTAATTATTATTATTATTGTTATTATAGCCTCTTAAATATCTTGTAGGAAAAAACTTACCTATATATCATGAGTATCTTATATATCAAACTATCTGTGATAATTTTACAATTCTTAATCTTTTTTTTTTCTAATTGTAAATATATTTATATATTTTCGCACTTGTATATAACTAGGTTGAATATATGCACTTTGCTGCTGGTAATAAAAGTACAATAATACTTATGATTGTGAAAATCTAAAATTTATAAAATTAAGCATAATAGCCCATATTTGTTGCCTTCGTTCCCACAATGTTAATTAAAATAGTATTGTGTTAATCTTTTGCAATAATATGGCTTAATTCTATTATTTTTAGATATTTATGTAAAACTATCTTAGCATTTACTGTTTGTAGTGAAAAGGGACTATTCCCTTCATTCCCTTATATAAGGCGTAAATTTTGTTTTTTATCAATATCAAGAAATTTATTTATTAGTCTAAATTTTAAGAGGTAAATTTGCTAGCATGAGTAAAGTAGCCTTATTTTAGAAAGATACAAAATTATTATTATTATTATTATTTTATCTAAAAATACATTTACTTCCACTATAACTCATTTACTCTTATAAGGCTATTCCATTACTTTTACTTCAACTACAACTGATCCTGAAAAATATAAAATGAATTAAAAGAGTAATTTGAATATTTTGGAATTTTACTTCTTGGAGTATATGTCGAATGACTTTAGAATTTTACAACTATAATTAATAGATATATGACAATAAAATTGGTAAAAAAAAAATTAATTATTCATTGATTGTCTAAAATGACTTATAAAATAGAACAAATATTTTTCTCTAAAATGCCTTATAAAAAGAATTGAGGAAGTGTTGTCTAACTATGTAAATTCTATTTGATTTTTTTAGGTATTTATAATGGTGTATTTTCTCCTCAACTTGCAAGTTGATCATTTTTATATGTGATTATTAGAAGGAATGTTATAACAATTTATTTTTCTATCCAACATTAGAAAAAGAAAAGACTTTATAATTGAACATTCGATTTGATGAGATTTATTTTATTGGTTTCGAAGAAAGAAAAATTTAAATAAAAAATTTAGTGAACTATGAAAATTTACATACATAGTTATTCAATGTATTGTTAATTAACTTCCTCATTACCATTATATATATAAATATTATCGACAAATATAGAACTCCTCTTCCTTCTCTTTATATAACTCTTTTATTAAAGTTTTGAGAAATTTTTAAGAATTATAGTCATGGAATAATGGTAACGCATAAAATTAGAATATATCATGTCTATCTTTTAACCCTTTTATTTATTATTTTTGATTTTTTTTATCGAACTGCAAATTTGATAATAGATACACATTTCTAATATATTAAATTTGTTAAATTTATTTTTTCATTAGAATTTTATTTATTTTAATAGAATACTTAATATAAAAAGTTAATAGAAATATATTTGAAATTTCAGTAGAAAAATTTTAATAGATTAATTTATTTTATTTTATTCTTTTAAAATATTTTATTTTAAAGTTTTATAATTATATAAATTATAAAAAGGGTTTGTCATGATTTATTAACAAATTAAAAATCACTCGTGGGAAGTGATTAGGAAAAAGATATGATCTTCACTTCTACATTATTTTTAATACTTTCTCAAAATTAGCTTGCAGAAAGCAAAATGA
The DNA here is from genome assembly GCA_949677035.1 of Omphalea diandra. Lineage (NCBI taxonomy): Eukaryota > Viridiplantae > Streptophyta > Magnoliopsida > Malpighiales > Euphorbiaceae > Omphalea > Omphalea diandra. The sequence continues at coordinate 12,040 of CATIWR010264444.1, read as the reverse complement.
CTATTTTATGGAAGTGTCGAAATTCATGCGAAGAGGTAAAAGGCCAAAAAATAGGAGCTAAAAAGCAATTAATTTTGAAAAAAAATGTCACTTGGCTCTACAAAGTAGTAGGATAACATTATAATAAGTAACAGAAAGTGATTGCTAAATTTCAAGGATTTTGAAAAAAATATATTATTTTTGTTATAAATTATTAATATAATGTTTAATAAAAGTCAATTTAACTAATGAATGAACTAAAAATTGAAAAAATTTCACAACTAAACTTTAATAACACGAGGCAATCAAAGAACATATAGCTAATATAAATGCATATAGAAAATAACTATATTAAAATATAAATTAATTGATAAAAATACAAGAATTAATTAACAATAAAAGGGGAATTTGAAATATATATATATATTAATAAAATTATTTTTGGAATAAAAATACTTTTAAAAATAATTTAGTATTTCATGGAAAGAATGAATTTTTAAGTAAATAATAGAAACTTTTAAATTTAATTGAAATGATTGAGGAATTAAATCTAATAATGCGATGATATGTTAAAAAATATTTTAAAACAAAGCAGGGGAGAAATATAAACAACTGAAGTCATGATTTTTTTTTATAATACTACGAGTTGACGCCAAAGCCCTGCAACCGAAGCAAAATTGCAAAATTGCCACAGCTCTGATACATATACAAATGCCCATGATGCCCAAAATAATAACGAAATCGCCAAGGAACAGTTACACAGGGGACCAGCTTCGTTATATTATAAGAATTTTATTGTTGTTTAACGTAATATATACGCACGAGTTGCTAAAAAATTATTAGTACAAGCCAGCCACACAATATAAAAAGTAATTTTTTAATTTAATCGTGTCTACTTTTTAAAAATGATAATTTTGTGCGAATAAATTTCTAATTTTACTGATAATATTTTTATTTAAAAAATATCGAATTTTTTAGTTTTTTGAATAATCTTTTTAAATAATTTAAAACATATAAAAGCACAGCGGTATTAACATAATAATTTGTTCGAAACAAAATAATGGTATTATGGTTTTATTTGTTGATTTTTTTTTTTTGGGGGTGCTCCATAAATTAAAAAGAAAATCAAGGATAGTGGGTCGGCTCCTGCAGCAAGCGGATTCTTTGTGTGGCCCTAGCTCATGCAAAACATGTAGCCCAAAAGCGAATCTAGTTTTGTTGATTTATCTTTTTTCTTTTTCTTGACAAGTCATAAAATAAAATCAATTAATTTTTATTTTTATTTTATTTCATATTTTTTTCATCACCCATTAATTTCCTTTTTCACCTTAAAAAATTCAACATAATGATGAAATATGAAAATGAAATATATATATATATATATATTTTCCTTCATAAAACAAACAATTTTACAATGTCGATTTGAGTTATCTTTTTTATACAAATATTCCATGGGTACACAAAGAGGTATAGCTCACTGAGTTGCCATGACTCTCCCCACCATAGACATCACTGCAAAAACTTGTACTTTGCGTTAATTATTCTATACACAAAGTGTATGTATCTATTATTGAAAGGGCAATGACTATCTTCTCTTGCCTTCTATTTGTAATATAAAATACACCTGTTCCTAAAAGAAAGAAAATGCTTCTTGCATAATCAGCATCTCTGAGTCAATTGCATATCTTAACTCTTTTTCTTCTTTTTTTTTTTTTTAAAAAAAAAAAGGTATAAAATAGGGTTTAATACTAATCACTCATGTGCACTCATAAACATGTTTAAACATCTCTTAATTTCCTAATGGATTTTGTCCCTCTCTCTATCTCTTTTTTCTTTTTTTTGTTTGCTTTTTTCTTATTTATAAAAAAAAAAATAATGATTGAATCAGTATTATGAATTATAAAATAAAAAAATAGTATTGTCCTTTCAATTAATGGCAAATTAATGCACGGTCTTCTTTTGCTATTATAAATTTAGTTAAAAAAAATAATGGATATTTGAGATCTCACCAACTAATCTTATGTCATTGGAGACTTGCCAAGCAATAATGTTCATTTTTATATTTGATATAATAACATAGGTACTAGCAATACTCAAAACCATTGAATGTAACACACAATTGTACGATAAATCTGATGGCAAAGGCCTTTCAATCGACAACCTTAATGTACTATATTAGTTTAAACCGAAATTCGTATGTTGGTTACTAAAATTTTAAACTTGATTATATGTAAATCAATAAAATTCTTTTTTTTTTTTATAAAAACATCATGGTGAACTAGCTTGCTAAAAAAAAAACAAATGCTACATGTCTTGCTATTTTGGTATCATCCATCTAGTACCTTTGTAATTAATCTGATTATAATAAATATTAACCTATAACGACATGAAAATGCACATTTTACCTAAAAATATAAATTTTTTTAATTTTTAACTAAAAAATATTTATATATTACAATATAAATTAGAGATTAAAAATAAAAATAAATATAAAGTTTAATTTATATATATATATATATTATATGAACACATTTATTTAATCGTGTTTAAAAACATGTATTTGTATCATATATTATATCTTTAAATGTTTTTATATCATATATTATATGCTAATCCATTAACTTAATTATATAATCATATTTGTTGGGGTTATGTGGATTAATCTGTTTAAACTTATTTTTTTACCGTATTATAAATAAATCGACTTATTTATGATTTGAACATATTTATGATAAATTCAAATCTACTTATGTATATGTCATATCATGTCGTTTAATTGGATTATATTAAAAATGGTCAGCCCAAACGAGAAAGAGGAATAATGAAGGCAAAGGATTAAATCCAATATTTTAAAATATACATAATCAATTCGACTAGTAACTATTTTGAATCGTTTGATATCAAAGCAAAGCAGGCCAAAAAACTAAGTTAACATATAAAAGTGATTAGAATATTTCACATTTCTAGTATCAGCTTTGAAAATAAATATTAAGAATTGAGAAGAAAATTGGAAAATCTGCTTGGATTGCATTGCATCCACCACATATAGTGGTGATGCATTTTTTTCCTCTTTAAAAAAAAAAAGCTCATTGTCTAATCCTAATGACACCACTATAGTAAAACCATTATAGTAAAACAATAACACTGGCAACATTAAAAGCAGCACTAGTTTTCATTTGTGTGTGGCTGCTACATGGTGACTTTTGGGGGGGTTATTTAGGAAAACATAAATAAATAAAAAAAAAAAAAGTTGAAAATGGTGAAGGGTATTTTGGACAATTGGACTATGATTAGAGAAAAGTCCAATTTCTTAATAAAAAGTGTTCATTGGCTAGTGCCGGAAATTAGGTGTTTCTTTATTTTTCTAACCCATTAAAGAGGGCTTCTAGTTTTATTTGCTCAACTAAACCAAATACATGTGCCTTCCTGTGGTCTATCACATGGCTTCAACATGCACCTTATCATCTTAGCTGTACACGTAGCCTTCATTTGATGGACTGATATGATTAAGTCAAATATTTGATCGACTATGTGTTGCTATCTTCTCATGGGACCCGTCCACGAAATAATTAATTCTAATACAATGAAAATGAGGTGTTTTAGCCCTTTTTAGTGTGTGAGCGTGCACATAAGAGATTTTCACCCTTAAAAACAACCAAGAATGAGTATGCAGAATACTTCAAGTTTGACATTGGTTGATTGTGTATATGATAAAAAACCTTTAAGTCTTTAGTTTAACTTCCTCCACCCCTAATATGACCAGAAAAAAAAGAGAGTATGTAGAAGCTGAAGCCCAGGGAAGGAAGAAGAATTGATAAATGAAGGACTAGACAATAATAAATTTTGGTTGGGACCCATTGAGGAAGAAGACTGACTACATTTCCCCAAATTTTTTAGTTTCCTGTATATATATATATATGTGTGTGTGTGTGGAATGTTTTCAGCAATTTTATGCTGTTGTATTGTATGGACCAATCTTCACCATTGAATTTAACAATAATATTTTGGGTTATTGACAAAAAGTGTATTGATTTTTGTCAAATTAACAACTATGATTTTATTTTTCTAAAAAATTTTATATTGTTATTATTATGCATTAGCTAAACTATAAACATACAAGTTTTTGTTTTTTAGTTTCCTGTATATTTTCATTATATAATACACCGTTTTACATTCAATTTAAAAAGATAATAAAATTTTTAAATTATCCATATATAATCATTATTATATTCATTGGTGTGTAAATATTATTTTTTATCAAATATAAATTATATATTGATTCAGCATAGCAAAAACATTTTTCCTATTTTTAGACCATTACAGTTTACATTTATAACGAATGGTGGAGGTCAATCTTATAGTTCCCTTATAATAAGGCACTTTTTTTTAATAGATAAGCATTAAAAAAACAAAAAAAAGGAAAGGTGCAATTGCATGGTATAAATGACGTGGACTATGTGCAATAAATAAAAAAGCAGAAGAAGTTTGCCATCCATGACCTATTCGATTGACCAATACGATAGAGTGATAATTCCAAATGGTTGGTGATTGTGAGCCGTTGGATTGAACAAGATTTGATGATAATGGGTTTGTGAGTTGTTAGCTTGAGGTCAAAATCTTTGGATGAAAGAAACAGACGAACTAATAATATCTTTCATTGCTTCAATTTTACAATGGACCAAAATTTATTCACAAGGCTTTGGCCAATTCCAATTACACCAAAATTAGCCAAATTCATGGATGCCCACTATGCACCATAGACAACTATTTTGTCCTTTCAATAAATATATATATATTCTGTATTTTTAATGAAAAAAGAGAATCTTGAAAATTATACAAAATCATTTTGCAAATTAAATAGTCATTAAAGCATTAGATTTTTAAGAAAATATTTATTTAAAAATTAAATAAATATATTCAATTAATAAGATAAATATATCTAAATAAACTAAAAATACAAGTGTCTTTACATAATAATAAATTTATTAAAATTTTTTGAGTAATTATTTTATATATTTATATATTATTGTTTTCATTTATTTTTGGCTTTTTTTTAAAGAATATATATAGTGGTGATAAACTTCCATGGTGTTGAAATTACAGTAAGTGACAGCCCCTCAGATCACAATAGATCAAAGTTATGTAATGTTTAAGCAAATCGGATGGTGACAAATGTACCTGTGAGCACGTATCATCAGGCGAGGTGGTGGCTTTAAGTCCCATAATATATTATTATTGTACTTTTAAAGAAAAATGCCCACTTAATATTTATCAGCATCAGATGTCATCACATACATATATTAGAATATAATTGAATTCTTCTCATAATTTTTTTTTTCGGAAAAAGGAAAAAGCCAAGTAAGTCCTCTTTGTTTCTTTCTCCTTTTTATTTATTTATTTTTTTAATTTATGGGTTGTTCTCTGGTTATTATTTTTTTTATTTTATTTTCTATGTCATTTTTTTAAAATTCTCTTGAAGATCAGGAATTATGATTTGTTTCTTTTTGAAAATTTACACAAACACACAAAAGAGAAAAGTCTATAGTCAATGGAATGGATATGTGCAAATAAATATTCTTCTAATCACTAACTATTTCAAGGATTTTAAAAAATAAAATTAATTATGTACTAACAAAATAATATTTTATATGTATAAGGAGAATTGAAATCTTTCAATAACATCAAAAAACAAAAAAAAAAAAAAAAGAAAAGGGAAGGGAAGGAAAGCTTCAACATTTACTTCATATACAATACAACAACACAGTACTCTCTCCGCTTTCCCTTTCTCATTCTCTCTTTCTCACATTTCACCTTCATCTTTATTTTCACACCCATTATATGAGACCCCTCTAAATGTTTTCGTCTTCTCTTCTCCATTGGATTATACAGATTCCAAGCTGAAAAAAAAGAAAAGAAAATACCCATCAAATTTCTTGTTGATTTTTTTGGGGTTGTTTTTCTTTAATTTTATTAAACTGTAAGACATCAGCTCTTCTGGGTTTCTTGGCTTTTGCTATATTTTGCAAACTCTGTTTCTGGGTTTGTTGCAGAAAAGCCTTATATACCCAGCAGTAGTGTTAGTATACATATACATATATATGCCTTATAGGCCTTGAATATAAACAAAGAAAATTTTATTGGATTTTGATTTTTTTTTCCTTGAAAAAAGAAGAAATTTGCAAAATTTTCTGTTAATAAAGTTTTAGTTTTTATTTTTTTCCTTATCTTTCTGTAAATTTGTTTTGAATTTTAATTTCCTTCACTTGTGGAAAAGAGAGAGATATGGGCAAGCAAGGGCCTTGCTGTCACTGTGGAGTTACAAGTGAGTTCTTGTTTCTCCATTTTTTTGTTCTTTGAATATGCAAGAAAAAGAATTGGATACTTGAATTTGTTAACTTGATAAATACTTGTTGATTTTTATATGTTTGAGAAGATTAATTATGTCATTGAACAGAAAGACAATAAGCAACAACGAAGAGATCACCTGGACAAAGATGATAATTTGAGCATATATGGTGTTCTTGTGTGCTATTCTGTTTGTACATGAAATTTGAACTACAGTTATCTTTGATTCTTTAAATGAATCAGATACTGGTTTTGCTCTTTGGGTTTGTTATTGTATTTATAAACCTTTATCTCTTTCTTGGTGTTTTCTTCTTTGGCCTTCTAAGTTCTAACACATTTTGAACATATCTCCCCACTGCTAATTCAGTTTGGAGTCTGCTGCATATTGGGCAATCACATATTGTAAATTTTGATTGGTATTTCTTCTTGTTTCTGTTTAGGATTCTGCTGAACCCAAATACTTAGTCAAACTACAATTTGCTGTTTGTGTTTTCCTTGTAAAAATTAAATATTCAATGAAAAGATGCTCCTCATTCATGGGTCCTACCAAGTTCTTCATAGAATTCTTCCTTGCATAACTCTTTTCGATTCCCCTGGCAATCTCTGCTGCAAAAAACATTACTCTCCAATTCATTTCAAACATTCTTTTGGGCTACTGCTGAAGCCTTTTTCACTCTCATATTTAGTTCCTTAGAAGGGTCCTCTCTATTGTCATGTTCTTGAATCAACTCTAAACCTTTGAACTGATCACACAATTCCTTCCTTTATCACTCCAATGGACTTTGCTCAATGAACAAGTGTTCATTGGAGGCATGTGTTTAAAGTATACTGGTCATGGATATGAACCTAAAGTGATTATTTTATTTCAGTTTTCTGCCACTTTAACCCCGGGAAACTTAGATATGTGCTGTTTGTGGTTGTGATCACAAGGAAAATATCTTATGCTTGTAGTAATGAAACAAGAAGACAAAAAGCTAGTAATAAAAAATATCTGGCTTGCCTTCTCCATTTTTGAAGTTAGGATTAAGAAGTGGAGAGTCAAGCTAAGATATACTTATGCCAAGTAACTTTGGGGAGATGCTGTGCATATTAAGTGTTATGGCCAGAAAGAAAAGTCTAGAGAAGAATGCAGCTTTTTTTTTTTTTTGATTTTGTTCTGACTCAATCTTATACTGTTGGGAGGATTTCAGCTATTGTATAAATGGAGAAAATCAAATTTGATTTCAGTTCCATTCTCACTTGGACGTTGTACCATTGACTCCAAGCAAACAGAAGCCTTCATGTTTATTGTCCACTCTTTGTTTGGCATGGGCAGACCTGGATAAAGGAGAATGTACTACATAACCTATCGGCAATCTAGTCGCTAAGGGAGTTGCATATGTTTACCTTGTCATTTGGTTCATTTTCACTGAAAAAAGTTTAGATTTGAAGACATTAGTGTATGGAGTAAAGCCATAAAAAGTACTTGTCTGTTGAATCAAAATCAACTAACATTAGAATCTTTCAACTATTAGATATATTTTGTCCTCTGAGAAAAAATATCTTAACTAGGATTTGCAGAGAACCTCTCACATCCATTCTTATCTGCTTCTTGTATTGATTGAGTTTCTATCTTCGCATCAACAACTCTTCATTTGGATGTTCTTTTGTCATTAGCATGTAATGACTGACAACTCTTTATTCTAAGTTCACTGCTACCTTCTTCTTTGGCATATGCTTTTATTCAAGTGTGCACGGAGTGCATTTCCATTCTAGTTTGAAATGGAGTTACTTGTATCCATCAGAATCTTGTTTTGGTTTGAGACTATCATCTTTAGACAATTTGCTTAAGATAAAATAACAGCTAGGTTTTAAAGACAGTTTTCTATATTAAACACTTGAAGTTAGCTGCTGTTAAACACTTTTCTATATGTTAAAACTCTTTTTGCTGTGCTTTATCTATAGCATGTGTATATGAAGTTCTTTAGTAGATACATTACTGATCATTTAATGTAAACTGCATCTTCTAATATGTTGTGCGTACAATTGTTTTTGCTGACAACAATGTGTGTTAGGCACGCCTCTTTGGCGCAATGGGCCTCCTGAAAAGCCAGTACTATGCAATGCTTGTGGATCTAGATGGAGAACAAAGGGAACTCTTGCAAACTATACACCACTGCATGCTCGGGCAGACCCTGATGATTATGAAGATCACAGGGTCTCCAGAGTAAAGAGTATATCTATAAACAAGAAGAAAGATGTGAAACTGCTCAAAAGAAAGGCAAATCATGATAATGGGGTAGGGGGAGGGGTTGCCTCTGATTACAACCAGGGTTTCCGTAAGGTTTTTGATGAAGATACTAGTAATAGGTCAAGTTCTGGGTCTGCCATATCCAACTCCGAGAGCTGTGCGCAATTTGTTGGTGGAGATGCAAGTGATTTGACAGGTTGGGCTCTCACTGAAATTATTCCTTGTCCCTCTTTTGATTGAGCAAATTTTGAGAGTGTCTTCAGATGAGTGTGATAGTTGGGCATATATTGGATTACATGGGCTAGTTTTATATTCTGGTTGATGTGCCCAAATGCATATAAACTGCTTTGGTTGGTGTAGGGAGAAATGGATCCAGGAATCAGTGCTAAATTTGGAGAAAGAAGGAAATAAGAAGACGATTATTTAACTGTTGTGACAGCACAAACTATAATTCATAAAAAAAAATTATGATCTTCTAAATTGAACATGAACTTCTCTAGGATTTTGCTATGCTGAAAGCTGCTTGCTATCTCATAAATATGCCTGAGTTTGATAACTGGTAAATCTGTCTTATGGACTCAGTTTCCCCAGATTGAAACTCTATATAACTGAAAATAATGCTAATGGGTTGTAGATCTTCTCATGGTACATTTAGTCTTCAGATTCAGAAGTAATATGCTTGGTATTTTTAGTTCTCAATCATTATAAGAGTTTTAAGGGAGGGGGGGTTCTGGTACTCCATTGCAGAAAGCTATATGGAAGGTTTGTGATTGTGATCAGTGATGTTGACACAGTACTTTGTCATTGCTTTTTCCTCAGGTCCAGCTCAATCAATTGTGTGGGACTCAATGGTACCTTCTAGGAAGAGGACCTGTGTCAATCGTCCAAAGCCATCTTCAGTTGAGAAGCTTACAAAAGAGTTATTTACTATTTGGCATCAACAACAGTCTTCATGCTTCTCTGGATCTTCTGAAGAGGACTTGCTTTTTGAGAGTGAGACACCTATGGTTTCTGTTGAAATAGGACATGGAAGTGTCCTTATTAGACATCCAAGCTCAATTGCTCGAGACGAGGAATCTGAAGCTAGCTCCCTTTCCGTTGAGAACAAACAATATCCAGCAAATGAGGCTTATTCACAATCTGTCACCCTTCCTGTACATAATGAAAACAAAAATGTCTATATATCAAGTCTTGCGATTGAAAAAGTTAAGAACCCTGCTGGACAAGTGCTGCAGCAAGGGCAATTTAAGAGGTAATTCATCCTGGATATTTTCAAAAGTTGCAGAGGTTGTTTCTTTGTAAAGGGTATTTATTTGCTAATTATACATCTGAAACATAAACATGGTGAGTCAGTGTAAAATTCAGATATGAGTTTCCTGTGATAACTATCTCAGAAAGCTTAACTGAGAATGTAACTGTATTAAATACTGACAAAAGTTAGTTCTCTAACATGGAAATTCGCCTTCAACAAGGCTCAAACATGAAAATAGGCCTTCCTTTGTCACTTAATTTTCTCAAACAGTGTAAGCATTCATAAGAAAAGCTAATGGCTAAATTGGATTGAAGGAAAGAGAGACAGAAGTATAGTTGGGAAATTCTTACCGCACTAGAAAGAATTCAAAAATCTTGCTCTTGCCATGTTTAACTGTTTAATGTGTTCTGCTGTTTGGAATTTCAGGGACAAGTCTCAGCATGAAAGGGTGCAAGTTCTAGGAAATTGTAATTCACCGCTGTGTAATGTGGATTTAAATGTAAGTGGGATGTGATATTTCATGAAGTCAATCCTTGCAAATTTGAACCTTGTCTGATTATTGTCACCCTAAATCTCATAAGGTGATGTTAGCATAAAGCACAATTAGCATAAATTATTGTCTTCAATCTTGGAAATGATGATTCTCTCATGCATTTTCTGGAAATACTATGCAGTTCTTCCCTGGTCTGTTTACTCTTAATTTTTGAAAGGACCCTTAGTCTGGCTTCTTTAGATATGTCCATGGTAGGTATATTGCTCTACTTAATCATTGGAGCATGAATGATAATTCTTTTCCCTTTCATCATAGGAAATTCTTAATTTTGAGGAGTTTGCAAGATCCTTAACAAATGAAGAGCAGCATCAATTGCTAAAATTTCTACCTCCTGTTGATACTACCAAACTGCCAGACAGGTCAGTTTTATGCCTCATCATGTTAATATGGTCAGACAGAATAATTTTTCTATTTAGAAATCCAGCCTGTTATTGGCCAATGTTCTTTACTCCAATTTGTATGCATTGGCAGATCAAAGCAATGTTTAAAGTGCTTCAATCAACATGAACTGGAAACATTTCCAGTATTTCCATCTGAATGTATTTTAGCATGGCCACCGGTTACTGAAAAATCAAATAATCATATTGGTAGTAGCATGCTAGCATATTTGTTTTTTGTGCATGTATGTGTTATACAGATCATTTTTATTTATCAAAGCTACAAATAAAGGTTGCAAGATGTTGAGTCATGATTAATGATGGTTTATTTTTTGTCTGCAGCATCAAAAGCATGTTTGATAGCCCTCATTTTAAGGAGAATATGTCTTGCTATCAGCAACTGCTCGCAGAAGGGGTCTTTGATCTCTCCTTCTCAGGGCCAAAAACTGAAGACTGTAGTACTTTGAAAAGGCTGACACTATCCAATCTGTCGAAATCTAAATGGGTGGAGCATTATCATCAACTCAAGGTTTGAATTGTTTTTCACAGCACAAATGGCTTTAAATAAATTATTCTATATAATTTAATTCCTTAAGGCAGTAGATACAAATGAATTGGTACTAATAGTCTGTCCTTGGCTGCAGAAGTGTAAAAATAGTGCTAGAAAATCTCTTGTTGGCAGAGTACCGAATGTTGTTACATCAAGTAATTCAATCACCGCCAAGAGATCATGTGACAGCCTAGGTAAAAAAATTTCTGGTGAGCCAAGAGTTGCTAATGCTAGATATATGTTCTACCGAATGAAGTGCTTTTTATTTTATCTCAACATTGAATAGTGAAAAAACTTTGCTTTAAAATGCCAAAACAAAATATTTTGTTAGTAAGTGCACATGCTAAAACAAATAGGTAGAGGAAAGCTAAATCAATTGTTTCCAACCTAGACTGCAGTTCTGTTGCTGAACTGTGAAAGTAGAGATCTATTCTAATACTTCTTTAATCATATCAGTTTAATGATCTCTGATCTGGAAAAGAGATGTATCCTAGTACTTCTCGTTATATTGGTTTAGATTCTTCTACATCATAAAGATTTTATACATGGAGCATATTTATTTGTTTGCTTGAATAAGACATGCTATCTACTATTTTAAATTGCACATTTTCTTGAAATCCTGATGGTCTTTCAGGTGGCAATGGGAGATTGTCTTTGAATTTTCTTCGCTCATTTTTCAACTTTTTTTTTTTTTTACTTGTTTTTCGTGTGTGTTGTGTTGTTTTTTTTTTGTGTGTGTGTGTGTGTGGGGGGG
>CATIWR010264418.1:0-36219 GCA_949677035.1 Omphalea diandra | reverse complement strand
AACCCATAAATATTTTTAAAACTTAATCATAATTCAAACTCTCACACAGAGAGAAATATATATATATATATATATATATATATATATATATATATATATATATATATATATATATATATATATATATATATTACATTTAGAGGATTCATTAATTTCTATAAGTCAAGGCCTCGTTTGAATTGAAGCTTAAAATTCATGAATTTTACCAAATTTAGGAAATTCAAAAAATTATTTTTTAATGAGTTTTTTAGTATATATTCCCTTCATTTCAATGTGAAACGTTTTTAGGTGTTTCACCTATATTAAGAAACTATTTAATATGTTTAATTATAGAAAAAAACAATTAAATGAAACTAAATTACTCCTCTATAAATATATGTGAAATTATTGAGCCATGAAACAATACTTTGACAATATTTAAAAAATTTATAGAATATTGTAGAACTGATTAATACAGATGAAGATAACATAAAGATAAAATAAAAAAGAAAAAATTAATATTGTATTAGATTCATAAAAATGACAGATAATTGAATTTTTAAAAAATTTTAAAAAACAACACTTACATTGGAATGGATGAGTAATAATTTATTTGTTATGTATATAAAATCTACGAAATTCAAAAGCAATTTTAAAATAAAATGAATAGAATTTGTTATTCATTACAATAAGAGATTTAACACAAACCCATCTAGAATCCATCATTGTGATAGTTTTGTTATAGATGATGAATTTTTAAAAAAAAACTAATTTTTTTAATTTTTCACACCTACATGATGAATTTTATTTAATTCCATGAATTTTACAAAATTTCTTATCATAAATCTCTCAAATCAAACATTTGTAAAAAAAATATAAGATAATTTGTTGAATGAAAATTAGAAAGGATTGAATTAGACTAATCAGGAATAATTTATGGCACAAAGTTACTTGCATTAAAACGTTTTACAAATTGAAAGTGTGACTTGTGAGTTCAAAAATAATTTGTAGGTGAAAATTCAATAATATTTTATATTTCTACATGTTGCTTGATTAGGAGAACAATAATCCATTTAAGAATCATTAAATTAAAATTTAAAATTTTTAAGTTAGAGTCCAAGAATAATTTATACCTATAACTTTCATCCACAAATTATTGAACTTAAAGCATATGTAAGCACATAATCCATTTTATTATAATAAGAAATGAAGTTGCTCTAATGCCATAACTAAATATAATAATGATTTCATTTTATTTTAAAACATTAATTATAAATAAAATAGTAATTTTATTTTATTTAAATATTAATTATGAATATAATAACAATTCATTTTAAAAATTAAATAATATATTTTTATAAAATAGAGTATCATTCAATTAATTCAATAATTATACGACATTTATAATTCAAGATATTTATAATAAAAAAAGTGTGATTAAACTTAATGCAACAACTAAATAATTCAATTTGCTAATTAAGATCTCTTCTATATGGCTCTGAAATCATTTTGACGTCATACCATCTTTTTAAATGAAGCTCTTTAACAATATTATCATATATCTTGAAAAATCACATCATAACATAAAGTAAATTAATAGTATTCTAAAGTCCATATGTATCATCTTCATTTAGAAAATATAAAATACCTATGTAATTACAGAAGATATCCATAGAAGAAAAAAATAAAAACATCCACAAACGATATATAATTTCATATAATAGAAAACCAATAAAAGCAAAAGATAGATTTATTCATAAAATGATAGATTTGAGTTTATTAAAAGTAATAAACAAAAAAAAAAAGAAAGAAAGAAGAGATGCGGGTCCATTGGATAATTATAGATTGCCATAAAACTAAAATTATTAGAAAAAAATTCTAAAGAGAAAAGTTGGGAGAGAAAGATTGAGAAAATTAAATAAGTTCTAAAGTTGTGTTTAATGATAAAAAAAAAATTAAATAACATATTTGACATAAGTAATAATAATAAATTTTAAATAATTAATTGATAAATAATGTAATATATTAAATAAAAATAATATTAAAACAAATACTATATTAAAGTTAATGTAAAAAGTAAAAAATACACCTATTCTTATTTATAAAAGTAGAACTTCTTGATAAAAATAACAGAAAAAAAAATATATACTTTGAATAGCCAACAACTACTATTTTCTACTTTAAAATTAAACTATAAATTTCAATTTTAAAATTAACTATTTTATTAGTCAAATACTCTTAAATATAAGCACATATCCATTTTATTGTAGTAAGAAAGGAAGTTGTTCTAGTGCCATATATGTCCAACCTAAAAACTCAAATATATATTAGTGAGAACTCAAGAATAATCTTGTATCTGTAATGGTCGCCAAGAAATGACCTCTCATATCTTTTTTTTATTATTATTATTATTTTTTGCTAAAGATAATTTTTGATAGATACATTAAAAATTTCTCCCCATGTGATAACCACCAAGTAACTCTAGTAACTAATCAACACAAAAATTTCCTTCTACACATAAGTTAAATCCAAAATTACTCAATTCTCTAGCTATTAACCATTACTAACGAGAAGATTTAATTTTGGAGCTCTTTAGATTTTCTTCTTGAAGATTTTAATGGTTAGAAGCTTCTAATTACCATTCAGCATTCATAAATTCGTCTTTATTTTTTGACAGATAAATAGACTTATTTTTAAATGAGATTGGAGACATGTTAAAAGTGATTAGAGAGAGAGAGAGAGATCGAGATCTTGGCGCAATTTTGGTTGCAAACCACAAAACTTTGCATCTTCTTTGTTCACAATTAACTCAAACATAATGAAAAAAAGAGAGAAAGCCATAGAATTACTGCTAACAATCTTCATTCAAGTTTCCTTCTCTGATAATTCAAGAATTACTGCTAACAATCTTCATTTACGTTTCCTTCTCTGATAATTCAAACTCAATGGAGGAGAAAAAAACAAGAGAATATCAGTAAAAGATAGGTGCAAGAGTTCCAATATACTCCAGTCCAGTATTGAAGGCTTTTTTGCTAGCTCAACAATGCTGATAAGGAAAATAAAAAGGGGAAGAAAGCATAAAATTAAAACATGACTGCAAATTATACAAATTCGTGATAAAAGATTTCCCTTCTCTCTCTCTCTCTCTCTCTCTCTCTCTCTCTCTCTCTCTCTCTCTCTCTCTCTCAAGAATCTTGCTAATTCCAGCTCTTCTTTTACATTAATTATCTCATCCTACTCGTCATCACCTGCCAAACCATGCTCTTAAATCTACATCTTATCCATTATTTTGGCATACGCAATCATCATCTTAATTACCCTTTTAAGTTTTAATTCTGATTCTTGACTACATTGGCTCCTGCTCCTGCTCCTGCTCCTGCTCCTGTTGTTGCTGCTGCTTCTTCATGTTCTTGTTATTATGCATCCATACTTTGAAAACCTGCCTTTTCACTTCAGTTTCTGCACAAAACTTCTCCACTTCCTCCTCATCCTGTTTGTTAATCCTCCACCCTATCTTCTCCGCAAACTCCATCATCTTTTCCTTCTGTTCTTGGGTGAATTTAGTCCTAAACCTTTTCTTGGATAAAACATAAGGAGGTGGTGGTGGAACTCCCTCAGCATTTGACTGGAACACATTGAGATCTTCACTTGACGACTCAGTTCCTCCACCTGCACCGCCGCCATATGCTACTGTCATGGGCTGAACCATGTTTGCAGCTGTAGGGCTAGTGTGCAACCCCATGGAAAATCTTTGATGATGCATTACTGTTGGAGAAGGCAATGGTGGTGGTAACTGAAGACTATGGACCATACTGCCGCTTCTTCTCGAACTAGGACTGAATTGGGTCTCCCCATCTACCTCTTTGCGATGGAAGTTGCGGTGGCAATCACAAGCAGCACACTTTAAAGCTTCAAGTGTACCCTCTTCTCCACCAGGCATGAATTCACCACATCCGTCGAAAACATTCCCGCCGACACTAGCCGCGTGGTTCCTGTGGCATTCACGGTACCTGATATTGCTTGTCTTGGAGTTGGACCTCTCAGAAATGGAAGCAAGTCGATCTGGGTTTGGAGATCTTGCTTGGTTAAGTGATGGCAGCTGTCTTTGGTGATCTAGGGTTTGGTTGGTGGTGTAAGTAAGAGGTGTGTTGCCATTGTGATTCCCATCTCTTCTCCTTTCTGCTCCCGATGATTGATGATGATGACTATAACTTGAAGGAACTGACGTTCTTATATCATTATCTTGACCGCTCAATTCCATGAGTATGATATAGACCTCAAATCTCTATACAGACTAGTTGCTATTGCTGTAAAAATTTTGTTTTCTTGATCTATTCTGTATAGTAACGAAACTTTGGAATGTTGAAGCTCTTTCTTAATAGTTGTAACACAAAATCTTAAACTAAATCTCCTAGTATGATACTACGTTGTTAATGATGCGAAAACGCAGCAACCTGTGGCCCTAATTTTCTCCCACACACAAGCATGGAGAAGTGATTGCACTAGTAAAAACAAAAAAGCCTAAAAAACAAACGAGAAATCAAAAGCTTAATTAAAAAAAAAAATGGGACCAAACTCAGTCTCACAAGCCACAGTAGCAGATAAGGAAAGAAAGAAAGAAAGCAAGAAAGGAAGGAAGGGCAGCATCACGAGCACCACCAGATTTAAAACATTTCTGTAATGGCTACTTATGTAGAAAGCAGGAGAATTAGCCAGAAAAAGAGAGAGAGAGAAGGATAAAGGAGGGGTGTATTGGATGTTTTAGGTTTTTTTATGGAGTTATTAAGGACTGTGCCTCTGTGCTTCCAACAAGCCAACTACATATCCAACAAGAGACAGCTTGGTTGCTTGTGATGAAGCCAGAGCTCCGTAGTAATAACATAGATAGAAAGATAACACCTTGTGTGAGATAGAGAGGCGTAAGATGAGATTACGGGCTCTTTTTTTTTTTTTTTTTTTTAGCCCCCTGGCCTGTACAAAATAAACAACCGACAACGTCATGTTCATCCCTCTCCCACGCCCTGCCACTATGGGTCCCTCTTCACCCCTTCATTATTGCCTTCCTTTCCATTTCTTATCTTTAATCCACTTGACCCCTCCAAATGACCAAACAGATATATGCACTCCTTCTCCTTTGATGCAGACTCTGAATTTTCTTAAGCTTAACCACATTAACCTCAAGTTTTCTTCAAATAAAACTCGTACCAACATTCTAAGTTCAATTCCTTTACTAGCTAACTTAGTCACACTCATTCTTATTACATAAACTACACAAATTATAAAATAGTATAATTTTGTTATGTCCAGGGAAAGCCTTCCTGAAAAAAAAAAAAAATTTCCTTTATTAAACTTATAAAAAAATATAAAATCAGTTACAGTAGAAAGTGAAAAACAGCTAACAATGGAAATAATTCATGCAAATAATTGAAGAAACAGAACGCAGCGTTTAGATGTGAGCAGTAAAAAGTGAAAAGAAAAATGAAAATGGGTTGTGAGTTGTCTTGCAGCGGCAGCGCAGTGAATCTGAAGTGTGGGGAATTCTGTTTGGGCATCTGATCTCTGCAAGTTTGTCTGCAACACCACGCTTGCCCCCAAGTAATCTCTTTACGCCTTTACTGTGATGTAATCGAGGATTAACTCTTTTCTTTTCTTTTTTTTAATTTTCATAAAATTTTATTTATTTATTTTAAAAATTATTTAATTTTTAAATTTATTTCATGAAATTTTTATTTTTTTAAATTTAAAATCATAACTATGTTTAAAAAACTATGTATGGAGAAAAATAAATTTTATTTTTTTCTTTATTTTCCTTTCTCGTGTTTAGATATAAATGATTTGAAAAATAAAATATAAAATGAAAGAAAAATATTATTTTATATATTTTTTATTTAATAAAACAATTTGATATATAATTGTATTGTATAATGATAAAAAAATAATTATTTTATATTTTAATTGATTTTATATGAAATAAAAATTTATATAATGATAAATATAATGTTAATACTAAAAAAATCTAACATAATTTTTTTATATTTTAAATGTTAACAAAATAGATTTATACATTTAGTTATATTTTTAAATATTAAACATTAATTTTTAAATTAAACGTTAAACATTAACATTTATCAAACATTATTTTTTAATATTTTAATATTTAATCACTTAACATCAATTAGTAAATTTGAAACTAAAAATGCACTAAGTAAAAAGTCATAAGATTTTAAGAGAATTAATTTCAATTAAAAATTTTAGATAAAATTATTTTACAAATTTTATAATTTAAATTCACTTTATATTTATTTTAAATCTAAAAAATAAAATAACTTCAATTCATTATAAATTTATTCTAAACAATTAAATTTTATTAATTTAAACTTTATTTTAAATATTGTCGTTATTTTTTATAATTTATTTTAAAAATAGTCAAAAATGAAATACAAAAACTCTATAGCGTTTTAATAATTTTCACTTCAGATTTATGATTAATTTGTCACTACATACCTTATTTTCTATTTCAGTTTTATCAAATAATTGTCTTCATTAATTTATCAACATTAATTGATCAGCATTATCCATTAATTGTCAGAGTTGATTAGTAAATGTTTATAGGCAGAATTGTAATTTTATAAAAATTCTCTCAATCACCCTTATTTTCTCTCTAATTTGAAAAAAAATATAAAATATAAAATAAACTTTATTTTATTTTCTTTCCCAAATAGGATAAATTTGCTTTTTTTTCTTATTTTTCACTTTTGTTTTACTTTTCCTTTTATTTTTTTTCTCTCAAACATTGCATAAAAGACTAAAAATATTAATTGTATGATCTTTCCAAAAGAAAAATAAAATGAAATGACTTAAAATAAAATATCGTAATTATAACAAAATTTATGAAATTCTGAAATGTATCAAAAAAAAATTAAAATAAAATGTAATTTTAAATTATAAAAATTAAAAATGTATGATGTGACGTTTTATAAAATAAATAAATAACTTTAATTAAAATGAATGAAAACCGGGTTACTACGACTGAAATTAACCCAGCGATTGATTCCTCTCCTGCAAGTTTCCCTATCTTTATCTCCACGTCTACATATTGGTACTTGTCTACTTTCTTAACTGTTCATCATAATTTCTTTTTTTTGTTGCAGGACAGCTTCCACCAATAATATTCCGAAAACTATAATCAGGTTGCCCCATGCATTTCTGTTTAGTCATCACCGCTGCTATTTCTTCTGTAACTCTCTGCTACTCATACTGTGACTCTTTGAATTTTTTTTCCCCTTCCTTTCTCCTTTTTTATTTTCCCCTACAATTAGCCACTACTTTCTCAATTCTGTACTTTCTTAATTCTTTCTCACATTTTTTGGACTCAATTTCCCGTGATTGTGATGTTGTTATAATATAATGTAATTCTGTTGCGTATAATTTATTAATTGTTTATAATAATTTTTATTAAAAATAAAAATTATTTAAAATAATAAATAAATTATATAGACAAATGAAATTATTATCTATATATTTAAAAATAATCCTAATTACGATATGATTCATGTATTTACACAATTTCCACTACATATGTCAATAAAATTCACATAAGTAATTTTTAAAATTTTGTGTTCGAAAATATTAAAAATGTTTTATAAAAAATGGGTTGAATAACAAGCAAAAATCAATTTTTTTTAATGATTTCAACATGTTACTTTTGACTTTGTCACTAATAATTTTCACATGACAATATATTTTTGTCTTTTAGAAAATAAATTTCAAAGAAAAATAACAATAATTTTTTTTTTTTACTATTTATAGGGGTTTGGGTCGATTCCTGAATACAGGAGGGGCTTGGGCCTTTTATCAGGTGCCACAGTAATAGATCTAGGCTAGAGCTCTCTCTCTGACCAAAATTTTCCAGCGTCATGGCCTATTTGTCTTTTTAAGGCTGAAGAGGGAGACCACTAGATGCCATTGAAGGTAGAATCGTCCAATCGATTCGTCTAACGAAAAATAAATTATTGTATAGATTTGTTACTGTTTGATCACCGGCTTCAGAGGTTTCGGTAAGTATTGATACGAAGTGAATGTCAACACTGTTGCTGGTTTAATGGCAGTAGCGACATTGTGGCAATCCAGTTCAACGTTCTTTTATTCAAAACCCAGTTCCCTTGCTACAGCCTTAGCTTCTGATATCTCAACCGAAAATGAGTGATGAGGAATGCGTTTTGAACTTAAAGCCACGATCTCCCCATGACGGTCAAGAATCACACAGCTTCCTTATTTCCCTAAATTGTCGGGTTACAATTCATTTGCTTTCTCTAAGAGAACCATAATCAATTTGGGGTTTGTGGAACATATGCTTCTCTAATGGTAACTTGGATTATGACCAATTTCAGCATCAGTAAAGGAAATATTTGGCTTTTAAAGTCCATCTAAGAAGAATTGTCATCCATCGTTTTGCAAGCATTGCCTTGTTAAGAGAAAGAAGATCTCTGAATAGTAAGGACACTGTCTTTCTTAGGAGCATCCAAAGAAGTTCATTTGCACCAGTGAATTTTGCACTTACTGCTATTTCGACTTCACCAAAAATTTGCCATTATAGAAGAGATCCTTAGGAAAATTAAGAAGAAACTAGAGATGATGATAAATTTCTTTAGACTCTCTTTGAAAACTCAGATTAAAAAAAAAATTTGATAAAATATAAAAGAATTCTATTTTAATGGTTAAAAATATATAGTTAAAAGAATTCAATTTTAATCATTTTAAAAGAAAATAATTTGATGAAAAAGTCAAATTAAGTAAAAAATATAAGATTTTTGAGAAGTTTTATTTTAATTAAAAAATTTAAATAAAATTACTTGATCAACCTTATAATTTAAATTGATATTATATTTTTTCATCAAAAAAAAAAAAAGCTCTATACTTAAATAAACAATAATATTTAAAAATAAAAAAATTTCATAATTTATTTCAAATAATAAAATGCAATTGAATTTTATCAATTTTAAATTTATTTCAAATAATAAAATTATATTATTAAAATGAAAATTCTATTTAACAAAAAAAATTTTTCTTGTATAATTTATTTCATGTAGACTTAGACGAAAAAAAATTCACCATAAAAGATCAGAATAATTTGAATAGCCGCCTTGAAAAGAAATTTTTATGAATCTTTTTGCCAATACTCCAAATATCTGCTCCTTATATTTACCATTGTATGTAAACCTACTCAAGAAAATTCAAATAGCACCATCCACAATTCTGACACCAATAATGGATGGAAGCTCTATTCGCCTGTTTTCACAAACATTCTTACCACAAGAAAATTCAAATTTCTCCACATTGATTTTTTTACCCTATTCTTGCTCATATGTCCTTAGGATGATTGCTTAGATTTTCTGGCTTAAGAGTTGAGACTTCATCCACTAGCCAACTCTTCTGAATATTTTTTTAAAAAAATCTTTTGATGTGTTCATTTAAACATGGATTTATATGTATTAGCATAAATCGATGCATCAAATTATAAATTACTATTCTCAGTAATTATTTACAGCATTTTGCCTTAGTTTCAGGTCTAAATTAAACCGAGTATTTCATACATCATACTTGCTATCATAAGCTAGGTGAAGGGTGGCATTTGGCAAGTAAAGGATTAGCAATGTTTACCCATCAAATCACCTTCATGACTTTTCCCAAAGTAAACAAAGTTTTTATAAAATCCAAAAAAAAAAATCTATGACTTGCAAATATTTGCTGTCATAAAAGAGAGAGAAAGGATGGACGTTTTTTGTCAAACAGCACCCCCATGATTACACTCATTTTGCCTCCAATAAGCTTATTTTGAGTAGCCCATCTTTGAATTTTACCAGAAGTTGTTTTTGGAACACTTCCATCCTTTACAAGAACTACTATCCCAATTTCTACTCTTTCTTGCTCCAAAACACGGTTCTTGATTCCTTCACATATTTGCCTCAAAACATTAACATCTTTTTCATTTCTTTTCATCTCTGCAACAAGAACTATCGCATTCGAAACCTCGAAAGCAGCAAGGCAACCTCCTCTAAGTAACTTAGGATAACCCTCATAAGCACTTGTCTCTATGTAATGAGGGTGTGTTTCTCCACCATTTGGTAGTTTAATCACATCTAAACATCGACCAGTTACATAAAGATACCTTTCTTCTCCTTCGATGATTCCTCTATCCCCGGTGCGAAGATAGCACTTCCGCACCTTGTTTTTAAGCGTCGCTTGAAATGTCTCGCGAGTTAAAGATGGGCGGCTGAGGTAACCACAACAGTTGCTTGGAGATGATACCCAAATCTCACCTTCTATACCATCAACAACTGGTTCATGTGTTTCTTCGTTTACAACTACAATGTCCATGTCTTCCTCATCTTGAGAAGTGAGCACTGCACATGGTAACAGCTTGTTATGAGATGGGAAAGTAACAAAGTTGATATTGCTTCTCCATCCTGTTGAAACAAAGGTGCAGTTCTCTGCTAAACCATAAGATGGGGAAATGCATGATGGGTTTAGCCCAAAAGGCTTAAACACATGAATAAATTCATCAACTGATGTCTTGTAAATCGGCTCGTTAATGATGATTAAGTTTTTCAAACTCCGCAGATTTATAGGTTGAGTTCCATTTTGGACCCCACCGCGCCTTATAACAAGTGGCAATGTGAAGGATGGAACTGGAGTGGATGTTGCTTTGAAGTCTGTGATTAGCTCCAGCCATAGCCTAGGCCTAGTAACAAATGCTGCAGGAGAAGTGAGCACACATGTAGCACCAGATATAACGGTAAGCAACAAAAACTGAAGCCCACAATCATGGTACTGAGGCAACCAAGAGACTATAACACTGTTTGGATGGAGATCATAAGCTTTCCTCGCTACTCTTACGTTGTGAACAGCTGATCCTGCTGTCACCAGCACTGGTTTTGGAATCCCAGTAGCACCTGAAGTGTACTGAATCAAGTACACTTCATCTGGTCTGAAACCATTGTATGAAGATGACACCACACTTGAATCTGCTTTGTTAACTTTGAAATCACAAGTAGAAATCCACTTGAGTTGTTGAAGTAATTCAGCTAGCTTCTGATTGCTAGCGGACGAGGAGACGTATTGATGCACGTAAGCAATGTAATCATGGTTTGCAATGGCAGCTTCGGGGTTTGTCTGGGAAAGAACTCTAATAAGGTGGTGAGAGTTTTCATCGGTGAAAGAAGGGTCAAGAGGAAAGATGGGCACGCTCAAAAGGCCAGCTCTTTGGCACCCAAAGATGATTTCAACAAGCTGTAGACCAGGTGGACATAAAATGATGACAGTGTCACCTCTTTGTAATTGAAGCAGTAGCTGAGTAGAAATTGACTAGACTGACTCATTGAGCTGAGCATAGGTAAGGATTGACCTCTTGGTTACACTAGCACAACTATCTTCAGCCCATCTGAAGGCTGGCTTGGCACTGAAGGCTGGTAGGCTAGCCCAAACTGGAAGGTAGAGGTCGACCACTGGCTGGTCAGGGAAAGAAGGATCATAATTTTCGTAGTTCATGTTGTCGTAGTAAGCGAGTGTGGCTTGGTAATGAGGAAGTATTTCATTTAGCCATTTTATAATAAGGTAGTGTGAAAGTTCAATAGAATATGTTATAGTTCTGATCGGAGAAAACAAGGGGAGATGTGAGAATAAAAAGATATCCGAGGAGAATATCCCAGTTGTTTCCCTAGTCCTAAGCTGAGCTCTCATAGTTAAAATAATTTTTTTTTTTTTTTAAAAAGAAAGGATGCAATGTCCCCTGAATTCGTGTTTGATATACTTTGTTTTGTAATCATCCATGAGATGATGCGACGGGTAATTTCGAGAAAATTTATGCAGCCGTCCAACGTTCTGCTTGGTTCTGTGACGATTCCGTTAGAACGTGGCAAATCTACAGTGCCCAAGAGAATATCTGGGGTTATAAAGGTCAGAGATTGCATCGATTCGGTTGAAAAAGTAAGTAGAGCTGATAATCGTCAAATTTTGTTTTTTATTTTTTGAAGAATCAATATTTGAACTAAAAATATCTAATTTCTCAATTGAAATATTTCAATTTTTTAGTTATATAAGCCAATTATTTCGATCTAATGAAATCAATAAGTTGATTTGGTTAATTTGAATAAATAAATAATTTTGGGCTTTTGTGAAAATAATATAATTAAATTTTATTTTCTTTCCATTTTCAAGTATATTAATTCATAACCTGAAATTTAAAAATTAACTTTCAAATTAAAAAGTATAATCACAAATTCAAAAAATCCATGTTACAAATTTTAAAAACTGCATTAAATCATAAATAGTTCATATACATTAATAAAAATCTATCACAAATTTTAGAAATATTTAAGTTAAATGGTAAATACAATATTATAGCAACTTTATAAATATGCTAGAACACATGTACATTTCTGAAATATAACATACATATTTTTATAGTTCAGTTTCGCTAAATTGAGATCAATTGGGCTATTAAATCGTTACCACCCTAATATCAAAATCGTTCTAATTTATTTTGAATCAGTTAGATCAATTTTTTATGAAAGTCTAAAAAAATTTTCAACTTAAATTTATTTCAATTCGATTATTCAAATTGATTTAAATATTTTTGAGATTACACTCAATACTAAAGATCATACCAAAAAAAAAAAAAGAAGTGTATATTAAGTTTAATCATTTATATCTTGTTTATATACAATGTTTTGCTTGTCATCTCTTCACAGTTTTATATCAGCTGGAGATTCAATTTATACCAAATCTCATATTTTTATATTTTGATATATAAATGAAGTTGAAAGTAAAAATTATGATGATAACTGCATTTTTCGAATTTCTTCTCGCACAAGGAGCATGGAGGGGCGAGAGAGTGCAATTGGGTTGAGAGGAGAAATAATTGTTGAGTGATAAAGAATGGACGTCATTTCAGCACTCCAACGAGATTATTTTTTTGCCCAAAAACATTTTTCTGATATTTTTTTTTAGTTACATTTTTCCGTTTAAAAATACCGCTAAAATTTGAATATAAATTAAAGAATTGTGAGTGAATTAACCAGCCAATACGAGACCACAAAGTACAGCTATGGTGAGCGCTCACATCTTTGCTACTTTAAGACACAGCCTCACTTTGCAAGTGGGCTAAGCTAAACAAAGATTCAGAGCAACGTAATCATTCCCACTGGAAGTTTTTACAGTCGAAGCATTTTTTCTATCTATCATTAGCACAGAAGGCAGATTCTGAAATCCTATTACCTGCAAAGAGCTGACGTTTTTTAGCTCCTCTTTCAGGGATATGATGCGAACCCATTCAGCTGGACAATAACCCAAACCAAAAAGCTCTAAATTATCTGGAAGTTATTCATTCTCGTGGGTTCAAGCATTGCCACCATTACAAAATTGGGAAAGTAATTCAAAATAACAGAGAGAGTAATGGTATCACCGGCTAAAGTCCTAATAAATTCTCGGCTAAGAGAAGAAGTTCATATAAAGACGGCTTCTTTACATTCTTTGTCTATTCTACATCTCTATTTCTTCAATCTAAGTCAAGTGTATTACTAATTCATTAATTGTTAGAAGCACATCTCATTCACCCACTCAATCGGATTAACGGTTCCAGCGTACAAAACCTTGTCACCATTGTTAATTTTCAATATCGCTGACTACAGCACCTACCTACAATTTCTCTCACCTGAAGCTAGATTTCTGATTCAAATTTGAATGCAGGATACAAAAACCCAATCCACAATACTAGCAAAAATAGTGCTGCTCTTTGAACTCTCTAATGTCTTGTAAGAGAGTTTTGACAACAAAATCCAGTCTCTTAACAAGGACAATAGAACTTCAGCACATGTAGTCTTTATTTAATTTCGAAGCAAGTTTGCTAGATAAATACACATCTCTCTTAACTACTCGAATGTCCAAGCCTACTATGAGTAAAAGGTACCTTTCTTGAACAGCTACATAAGAAATTCTCAAATGGATCACTTGACAGAGGTTATCAAAAACTCTTCCCAAGTCCGGATCATTGTCCCCAAGCACAGGCCCTGGATCATATGACATGAAGGCAGGCAAAAGCCAAAAGAAAATGTTATAAAAACATTATGGACACGTATAAGTTGGTGCAAAGAAATTTGAGCAATTTAGACTCTTCTACACTATAATGCATATCCTACATTTAATCAGATATGAGATTCATGTAACATATTTAGCTATATTAAAGGAATGGAGAGACAGATAGACAGACAAACAGAAACAGAGAGAATAAAATAGACACAGATGAGGCTGAACAGTGACCCAATAAATGGCCTCAAAGTGCAGCTTAGCAGAGGGGGATAGATCCAGCAAATGTTAAAAATCAATACTAATTCCCCAGTTTAAGCAATATATCATGATGCCTTCTGTAGTAGCAGGGGGGAAAATTAAATAATCTCCACCAAAAAGAATAAAAGAAAGCAAATTGTGAAAAGCTGCAATTAATAATTATACTTTTAAGACAAAGGTGTGTCTTTTTGAAAACTAAAGAAAAGGAAAACAAATACCACAAAATAATATTTTCACAATGGTTAACATAAGGTATCTAACACCACAAAGCAATGCAGAGCTTGAAATGGACGAAAGTCCTAACCATGTATCTTGAGTCCAAAATCCCACAAATAGTGAATGCTTGTTTTGAACTCATTACAGTCAAAGAATCTCTAAAGGCCACAGGTTCCTTCTCGTGCTAATAAGTTGAGCTTTTATGATGGCTCAAATGTCTGACTACAGATTGGAATTATGAGGTAGACAGATCACAAGCCTTGCATAAATTTTAGTGAATAACAATATTCACAACTACGTAAATGGTATGATGAAGATAAAAAAATTCATTAACTAAAACCCATAAAAGTCAAAAGTAAATTTCAACATAGCATCAAGTTGATTAAGCAAAGGAAACACAAGTCTTCTCTCAAATTTAGAAGTCACTGGAGAACTTCATATTGAACCAAAAACAATTTCTATACCATGCAAATAATCATATAATTGATTGCGCAATGATCTCTTGGTCATTTATGCTTCTTGAGTATTATATAAGCAGGAGAATAATCAAGTTTTTCAGGGAAGTTTCAGAAACTATGGCATGTCCTCCCTATACTATTTGTTTTTATTTTTTTATTTTTTGCCAATACTTGACCCTTTTTCCTCTTGACACTCCTATCCAAGCAATCACCCTCCATTTCTACATTATTATAACTCATTTCAAAGTTCTCATTTACCACATCCCCATGTTTATAACTGTTAATCAATTAAACCACGTACGTGTCCATACAACAATGCCACCCTACTCAACTTATAGAATCAAATTCGGGCACCAAAGTGGAAAATCCCTATTATAGTAGCAAAATGGACCAGTCAATTACAAAGGTTTGCCAGTTGGCCATATATTTACATAAATTTCCACTTGCGAGTTACAGTCTTTCAACAAATAGTTCATTGTTTGCCACAGGTCCTTATTCATTGTTTAGAAGGATATCTCAATGCAAAATTAATAAATATGTAACAAAAGATTTTAGAAACAAATTGTGCATTTGCTTTGACCACACAATGAATAGAATGCAATAACAGTAAGCTGGGCAACTTACTCTAGGGGGTTTACACTTGTGGTCTTTTCTCCTACTGTTTCAAAAGTTTACTTATCGCCATCACATAATCATAAGTCTTAAAAGGATAATTTCCTCATCAAAGAAAAGCTTCCTACACGTATTCCTACTTGCTAAGAGCTAAACAACATAGTAAGTCTATACTCGTATTTGGCTATCCAACACTTGACAAAGGCATATTTCTAGATAATTCTTTTCAATTCGTTGGGCACAGAAGTGAAAGATCATAAAAGTCTGAAGACAGGACAATCTTTAATTCTCAAAAATCCGAATTGACATTTCTTGGGCAGCAATTCTCCGCTATTCTTTCTTATGCTTTATGATCAAATGGTCTGAATAATAACAGAAATATGAATTTCCATTTGAATTTCATCCCAAATATACCAAAGAAGAGACATAAGTTTATATTAAAGTGGTTAGGCAAGCACCAGTCCAGCAAATTACCATAAACAAAACAGTTTTATTCTCATATAAAAAATGGTATATTATTAATCAAAGGATTCTCATATTGAAAACCTGTATATCCTCCTTACTCCTTAAGACTATAGTTTGGCTTCATAGTCTCCAATCTTCCCTACTCCTTAATATATAGTGAGGCTGCAGTCTTCAATATGTTTCTGTCTTGAGGACATTATATTTGTTACCATATGTATTCTTATTGCTTGGACATATGGCTGCCAATGCAATATAATATCCTCAATACTATATACTAATGCATATCAAATATGCATAAATACATGTTTCTACTACCCTAAATGAATAAAGAATCATCATAAAAGCTTTCCAATTGTTTCAATGTAAACAAAGAGACATGAGTTCACTTTATTGACATGCCAATAACACAATCTACGGTCCATATTCTGAATGTCTATTGTCTTTTCTTCAATTGGAAAAAGCAGAAAGATTTGCTTTCTTTCATTCTTTGCAACAGCCATTCTATTCCAATTGGAACAAGAAGCTGAACTATTTGCAAATCAATTGTTAAAGCATCCACAAGCTTGTATTGCTCACAACTACTTACTATTTGAATCTAATCTCTGTATTATTCTCGGTTTGCACCCTAATACTAGACACATCTAACAATTTCCTAAAAACAGAAAGTAAACTATCAAGTAAGAGAAAATCCCAATGTTTTAAACCACTCATGCTAGTTCTAACTATACCAAAAAAGGCAAACCCTAAGTCACAGAGCATGAGGAATTTTGAAGTACTAATTTTCAACGTACTTAAACCAAATGAAAAATAAACAATCTATGATAAAATGAAAGAGCACAGAGGCTCTAAGTAGAAGTAAATAGTCGGCATGCAAGATAAAAAGAGGACAAGAGCATAACATACCCGAGGTTGAGAATGCTATTAATTGGGTCAAGAAGTTGTGGTTGCTGCTGTTCCTCCTGCTGTTGCTGTGTCAAACTAGCACCAGTTGCCACTGCCACGGCACTTGAAGGCGACCCCTTTGCCTCCACGAATCTCCAAAGATACCACGACGCCACAGACCTGTAAGGCCTCCATTTTCCGCACAATTGATCCATTTGAGATGGGCGGGGCAAGTCTTCTAAATTGTAGAGCAATTGCACCCCTTTACGCACCCCAAGATCGTTAATGGGCAAAACATCAGGTCTATGCAGCGAAAAAATCATAAACATATGCACAGACCAAGAACCAATCCCATTAACCATAGTAAGCATAGTGAAAAGGGACTTATCATCCATATTTAAAATTGCGGAATCAGATAATATCCCATTATGATACTTCCTAGCAAGATCGTGGAGATAACTGGCTTTACGTCCTGAAACACCAATCTGACGGAGCTGTTGAGGGGTCAAAGCAAGGACAGTGTCGGGGAGGACACCAGCCTCTCCGCCGCACAAAGCGATGAAGCGAGTGTAGATAGAAGTTCCAGCTTTAAAAGCGAGCTGCTGGTAGAGAATGCTTCGAGTCAACGCGAGGAACGGGGTGTGGAAAGTATCGAAAGTAGGGGGAGGGTGAAGGTCGATTAAAGAGGAGAGGAGTGGATCGGCGTCGCGAAGATGGCGAATCGCGTTACCTACCTCTCCTTCACAGGACAGCGATCTGGCAATGACGCGCGGGGCAGCCACAACCAGGGCTCGCGATTGCGGGGTTTTGATTTTGACAGATTTGGCCGTGGTTTTGGGCGGGTCGCAGGTGGTGGAATTAGGGTCGGCGGCCGCGGTGGTCGTGGTGGCAGTGTCATCGGGAGAGAGTTTGCGAACTTTACGAGGACGGGAAGGAGGAATTTTCGCCGGAGGAGAGACGGTTTGATGAGGAATAGTGATCAATTTAGTAGCAGCGGTCGTGATGGAGGAGGAGTCATGAGAGGGCTGCCTTTGAACCTGGGGTTGGATATTGGATTGGGGTTCAGGCTGGGTTTGGGTTTGCGGTTCTGGTTGAGGTTGGGTTTGCTCGCCCATGTGCGACCAGATAAAATTGGTGGTGGTGTTAACCAGGCTGATGGAGTAAATGTCGGTGGCGTCGCAGTGTCAACGATGGTTTAAGAGGACTGAGTCGGGGCTATCGAATTGGGAAAAAAACGATGGGTCATAATCTGTGCGCAAGTATCGTAATTTGAAGGTGAAATACCGAGAGAAGGTTACATAGGAGACTGCTATGGGATTCACAGTCTTCCATCGGCAGTTTTATTTTCGATTTCGCATTAGTTTTTTTTCTTTTTTTTACTACTTATTATTAAGATTTTTTTTTTTAAAAAAAAGAACCTATTATTAAGGTTTTAAAGCAACGCGCTCAGGTCATCATTTATATATTTTAATAATTCAAAATTTTAATTTGAACCTCCTAAGCCCCCAAAAATTGTAAACTCTTGCTACTTTTTTGTGTCTAAATAAATTATTTAATTCCTTAAAACATTATAAAAAATATTTTTTTTGTATAATTAGTTTACAATTTTAATTCATAAAATTGTAATTCAAAGACTTTTATTTCAAAATTTAGTTAAGTCCCAAAGCATAACAATGACAATTGCAATGATGGCATTATAAATGATAGGAGTTTTCAATGACGATTATGAAAATAATAGAAGTGGATGTTAACAAATAATGTAATTTTAATTCATATTTGTGTAATAGACATGACATAATTTTAATTCATATTTATGTTATAATTCATTTCAATTTAATCAAATTAAATTCAATCTTAATTTTTATATAATATTTAAATTATTAATATAGTTATTCTTACATTGTATATAATGTTAAAATGACAATTTATGTTCCATTATAAACAATATTTTAAAGTTTGTTCCTCATTATAGAATATTATATATATGTATATATAAAGTCATTATTGAATTATATTAAAAGCTAAATAAAGTTAAAATATGTTTATATAAATAAAATAATATCAAAATATTTGGCATTGTTACTGTTAATAGTTAATTTTATAATAAAAGCAGATGAGTTAGATACTGCTACTGATAATTTGAAAATATTTTTTAATTAATTATGGAATTTTATGAATAAAATATTAATATTAAAAAATTAATATTTAAAAATTTTATCAATAATTATTGGATTACATTAATAATATAACTAATTTAATTTTATGAATGGATACAAATATTTTTAAAATTTAAAAGTATAATAGTTATAGTAACACCAAATATGTTATTAGACATTATTGTTGTGATAATATGATTTTGAAATAAAAATAAAATTTTTTATTTCATAAGTGATTATATAAATTTTTCAATAATATAAGTTTTGTTATTAAAAAGTTGTTTTCTGTAGCCTACAAATGTTTAACATAACCAGGATGGGACTTGGGTTGGGCATTTGCCTTGCCCCATTTAAGACTATACCCAGAATGTAACCGCGGTTGAACGAAGTTATTATAATGAACTTTTGTTCATACATCATGAACTCATATTCATATAATAGTATGGACTATGACTCCATCACATGTGCTATAAAAGGAGTGTCTCTTTCGTTTTTTATCATATATTTCTCTCTTTTGTACTTTTTTTTATTTTTTATTAAGTGAGATTTTTATTATACAAAATTAATTTAGATATATATAATTTATTTAATCTAATAAATATTTATTTTATGTTATATGTAATATCATACTATAAAATAAAAATTATAAAAAATAATATAATAATAACAAATATAATTGTATTAAAATCTTCAATTAAAAATAAAAGAATATAATAATTTATGATTAATTATAATATATCTTATATTTATTTTATAATTTTTATAGTGTTTATCAATTTTAATATTATAACAAATTTTGAAAATATCAAATTATTTAATTATAAAAAATCAGCTTCTAGTGTACTGGTAATAAAATTACAATTTATAGCAAATGAATATACAACCTACAAAAAATAAACTTAAAATTTACAAAAAATGAATATACAATTTACTAATAATAAATCTACAGTTTATACTAAAAAAACCTATAATTTACAAAAAAATAAATCTACTACTTATAAAAAAATGAATTTATGGTTTACTGATAATAAATTTATGATTTATACTAAAATAAATCTACATTTTATGAAAAATGAATTTACAACTTACAAAAAATGAATCTACAATTTACAAAAAATAAATTTACAGTTTATTAATAATGAATCTACAGTTTTATATAAAAAATTTAATATAATAATATATTATAATTATTATAAAAATATAATTTAATATAATTAATTAATATCATAATATAAATATAATTATATATTATATTAAATATAATTATATACAATATATACAAATATAATATACAGAATACACAAAAATTGTTTAAAAATGGAAAAAATAAAACAAGAAAAAAAATGAAGTAAAAAGTTGTGACACTATAAGCATGTATTATTCTTCCTTTCCACATTATATCATAAACCCTTAGTCCATATTACTATATGAACAAATGTCCATAATATAATTTGCCATTGAACAATGTTCCTTTTCAAAATTAAAAGGGTATCTACTTTCTTCCTCTTTGGTTGCCTTTTTTATTATGCAATAAAAATTTCGCATTTGTATAATAATCTAATATAGTTTAATATAAATATAGAATTCAATATAATTAATAAGCATAAAAATATTAATGCAGTAACTTCATTTGAAGACATTAAGAGAGTTCTGCAATATATAATTTGGTGATGTTTTTTAGGCAATATAATTTAGGTGATAAATACGCTCTATTCAATCGGACTTTCAACTGCATATTAATTTTCAAATATTTTGAACAAGTATGATTGAAAAAAAAAAAAAAAAAAGAAAAGCAAGCCACATCTAATAACTTTAAACTCTTATATAAAGAAAATCAAACATCCAATATAAGAATCCATATGTACTTATATATACGAGAATAAAACTTTCATAAAGAGATTTATATAACTAAAAAAATAAATCTATAAATCTAAAATTTACTAAAATAAGAACAAAAGAAAATAAATGCATACAATAAAATAAAAAAATAAAGTAAAATTGTCAATCATTTAAAACTATAGATCAATGAATTTCATATATTATTTTAATAATTAAT
The DNA here is from genome assembly GCA_949677035.1 of Omphalea diandra. Taxonomy (NCBI): domain Eukaryota; kingdom Viridiplantae; phylum Streptophyta; class Magnoliopsida; order Malpighiales; family Euphorbiaceae; genus Omphalea; species Omphalea diandra. The sequence goes on along the minus strand of CATIWR010264418.1, from coordinate 15,052 downwards.
GAAAATATTAAAATATTGATAAATATTAAAAAGAAGAGAATCGAGTAAAAAATTAATAAAAGCGAATTACGTAGGTCTACCAACTGATCAGATGTAATAATTACAATCCAAAAAACTCTTAAAAAAAATGAATATATTGTTGAAAGAATAAGAAAGGATTCCTTGATGCATTATTATTATTTCATATTTTTCTTACGCATTTTTATTATATCAAAGCCTTCTAAAATTATTTTTTATTTCTTTAGAATGAGTTATATAATGATAATTTTTTTCTACATGTATTAAGCCAAAAAAGGACAAATATATTATTAGTTTCTTAAACTTTTATCTATTTTGAATATTAAGTCTCTTAAGTTTGAATCGAACAACTACACCTCTTAATTTTATGAGTTTTTATACTGCAAAGCTCTTTTTTAATGGAACTATTAATGATAATAATGGAAGATCATGTAATAAACATACAAATTGGATCATTAAAACTATTTTGATTCATCCAATCACAATCAAAATCAAGTGTTAGTCTTAATTTATAAAAAAAATATTATTTTTAATTTATTAAAAATAAAAATGATCTTTTTAAACTAACAACAAAGAAAAATTCTTCATATTTGAATAAATTAATTAAAAATAAAATTATATATATATATATAGTTTTATTTTTTGTTATTTCTTTTTAAATTTTTAAAATTTTATTTATTAAACTCACTATATCAAATATCTCATTATTTTGCATTGAAAGTAGCATAATCCTTTATTATTATTATAATGAGAATTCACAAATCCTAACCATTTTTACCATTGCCATCCAAATTCTAGCTATAGTCATAACAATAGCATGTATCGTTTATATTGAAAAAATAATTTTTTTAGTCGAATAATGAGGCATTTTTATATATTTTTATTACCGTCATAATTTTTATACATACATTTAAAATGAAAAGAGAAAATTTATAAAAGCAAATCTTGAAAAGATATTGTGTAAACATGAATTTATTTTTTATGTATCCTCAATTAAAAAATCATTATTTATTAAAAAAAATTAAGATCCACTAGAAAAAAGTATATTAAGAAAAAGTACAAGTTTAAAAAAATTAAAATAATATACATTATTTTTAGTTATTCCACCAAATAGTAATGAATTTTTATCATTAATTTAAAAAGATTATTATTATGTAAAATAAATTAAAAAATAAATTTTTTTACTAATTAGAGATAAAATGTGATTTTAGATGTAATTGGACGAATAAAAATAGTTTTAATGTTTAATTTATACTCTTTTTATTTCACATCTGTCGTTTTTTAAAAAAATTTTTGTTTGAATATATTTATCGTTTTATAATATCAAAATAATATTAATTAAATTTTTTCAAACTTGCTTCTATCACTTCTCTCTCTCTTCCATTTCTCTTGGTGGTGAAATTTTAATTAAAAATAAATCAAATATATATTAGTTTATATTAATGAAAATTATTTTTCATTAATTATTTTTTTAATCTATGTGTATAATTATAAAATGAGAGATATTGTGAAATATGAGGAGTATATTTATATAGTTTTCTGTTATTATTATTAAAATTCATAAAACTAAGAAATTTAATTATTTAATTTTAAAACTAAGAGATTTAATACCTATTTTAAAGAGGGAAGAATGTTTTTTTTTTCCAAAGAAAAAATCGAATGAATTTGGGTATAAATAATTGCGAGATGTTAAATGATTGATGAGTCCCAAAATAAGATTGATGTGATACCCATAGATACCATGATTCATTGCGCTCCAAAAATTAGGAAAAAAAAAAAAAACTCGTAGCAGACATCAAAGATGATAATAATTCAGTTATTTATTGCACACATGATATGCTCAAACAAAACAAAACGCCAATGTAATAATAATTCAGCTTCATCCAATGGCTTCACGCGCGCCGCCGGAGGGTCGTACATTTACAGGTTGGCACTCCAAAAATATCCATTTTTGGTCAAGAGAGACATCAACCAGCTACTTCTCTCACGTTTCACCTGCTCGTCTTCCACTCTCATAGGTCTTTCTTTCTCCCTGTTCTCTGTTTAAGGTAACATAAACGTAACAAGCAAGCAATTCAGAGAAACTAGAAAATGAGTTTCAGGGACGAGGCGGAAGACTCGAGGGGTGATATACGGAAACCGTTTCTACACACAGGCAGCTGGTACCGGATGGGGTCAAGGCAATCCAGCATGATGGGGTCGTCTCAGGTTATTCGTGATAGCTCCATCTCTGTTTTGGCTTGTGTTTTGATCGTCGCTTTAGGTCCTATCCAATTCGGTTTCACGGTAAGTTCACTTACCTAACTTTTCCATTATTCGAATTGGAAGTTTCTAGATTGATTTCTTCCTCCTCAGGCTGGTTATTCGTCTCCAACACAATCTTCCATCACTAACGATCTTAGCCTTTCCGTATCGGAGGTCTGCATCTATAATTATCGTTCTTTTGTTAACTGATTTTGCCTTTATATAACGCTGAAAACTGTTTCATTTGTCAGTACTCTCTTTTTGGTTCCTTAGCGAACGTGGGTGCTATGGTTGGGGCTATAGCTAGCGGTCAAATTGCTGAATATATTGGGCGCAAAGGGGTAAGCTTCACCACTACTTTTTCTTTGGGATTTGGACTGTGTTCATTAATTATGCTTTATTGTGTTAATTGCAGTCTTTAATGATAGCTGCTATTCCTAATATTATTGGGTGGCTTGCTATATCTTTTGCCAAAGTGAGTTTTTTGTGATTACTATGAAGCAGTTTTGTTCCTAATGTTAGGCTTGTATAATTCATGCTGCTGACATAATCTTGTAAATTTATTATCTAATGGAATAGCTTCTTTTATGTAGGATACTTCTTTTCTCTACATGGGAAGGTTGTTGGAAGGTTTTGGTGTGGGGATTATATCATACACGGTAATTTTCAGGTTGATCTTGGCTTCTTCTAGTCTGCAAATGGGTGCTATACTAATACTTAAGTTAATCAGTCTTGTTTATCATCTGTAGGTGCCTGTGTATATTGCAGAGATAGCACCTCAAAACTTGAGAGGAGCTTTGGGTTCAGTAAATCAGGTCTGTTATGTTCTTGGGCTCATTCTTATATTGAACCGTTATACTCTTAAATAACAATATCTGATTATATTCTTTATATTTTTTTTTCTTTATTCTTTATATTTTTTTTTCTTTGTTATGTAGCTCTCAGTCACTATTGGAATCATGATGGCTTATTTGCTTGGGCTGTTTGTTGAGTGGAGAATTCTTGCTGTTTTGGGTAACCCTTCAGATATTTTCCCTGATGTCCCCCATCACTGGTTAAATTTTCCTGTCTAGTTTTGTTTTTCTCATTATTTATCTGTTGTGGATGATTACTGGTGTTTTCTTGAACAAAAATGCCAGTAACAAATTAACAGGTGCTTTATAGGGCTTGAGCTTGTTTTTCTAAATTAACATTTTCTTAACTGTCTGTGTCTCCACCAACGGATTTTGTGAAATTGTTCAGCTTCAAACCTGATGAGATATGAGATCCTAAGTCGTTGTTCATTCAGTAAAGCAGATACTCAAGTTGGTGTAATTTTGAGGTCTTGATTAAGCACTTATAAGTGAAAGAAGGTTGTCACATGCTTGACATCTCAAACACAATTGTTTTACCCTTCTTTAGCACAACAATATGTTTTCTTTATCAAAGTCAACTGAAATGCACCTTCAGACACTTGATGACATGCACATATTCACATATATGCATGTATTGATAACCAAAGGCACTTGAAAAATCAATTGTGGTCTGACTCTGTTATGGCACTGGAGAGGGTATTAAAGTTCCAAATCCTTTTTAGGCCCATATAAGGAAATTTTTACTGATTCGTGTTTGAAATAATTCAACAAATGATGGAAAATGTCAAGATTTTTGTACACTAGAATTCAATGAAATTGTTTTGCAGGAATATTACCATGTTCCATTTTAATACCTGGCCTATTTTTCATCCCGGAATCTCCTCGGTGGCTGGTAAGATTAGGAAATATTCTCCTCTGGATCTGGGATTCATTGGTATAATTTGTTGATGTAACTCTCCCTCTCTCTCCAAACCAAAAATTAGGCAAAAATGGGTATGACAGAGGATTTTGAAGCTTCTTTGCAAGTTCTTCGGGGGTTTGATACTGATATTTCACTTGAAGTGCATGAAATTAAGGTAATGAAAATGGATTGTTGATCTTGACTGCAAAATGCTATTCTGTTTGTTTCCCTTAATCATTGTATTATGTGAGTCTTGATGATTTAGTGCAACTTTGATTGCAGAGGGCTGTTGCTTCATCAAGCAGACGAACTGCAATTCGGTTTGTTGAACTCAAACGAAGAAGATATTGGCTCCCCTTGTTGGTAATTATTACCAAGAAATGTCTTTTGTTGTTACCTCAGAACTGGATGAAGTGGAGTTAAAACATGAAAACCTGATGTATTTGTCATTTACATTTATGCTGCAGATTGGGATTGGATTACTTTTTCTGCAACAGCTAAGTGGAATTAATGGTGTTTTATTCTATTCCAGCTCCATTTTTAAGTCTGCTGGTAAGCATAATAAAGTTCTTCACCATCTGAGACTGAAGAATTTTGTCTAGTTGTTGCAACATAAACATTGTAATTGATCACTGTTTGTTTACTAAGCTCTATGCGCCCACTGTAAGCCTGTAAAGTGGAAATGTGCCTTCTTTTTTTTGTTCCTTATTTGCTCTTTCCCTTTGGGAAGTAGCTATGCCATAGGGAAATTGAAACTCTCTTTTGTTATGTTTTCAAAATTGTAGGGATAATGTGGTTTTGTCAAGAAATTGTGTTAATGATTGCATATTTTATGCATTACCTTCAAACATAGTTATTAAAGGCTCAAGGTGCACAAAGGCGCTAAGGGATCCTGAAGCCTAGGCGCAAGATACAAGGAGTAGGCATGCGTCTGAATGACGTGAGGAATAAAAATAAAAATTTTAAAAAAATTATAAATTTTTTTATTAGACTACTAATAAGGTGATATGATATTATAACCATTAATTCTCAAAATACATAAGTTATAACAACAAAACAACACATAAACAAAAAGAAAACTTAACAAAGGTTTCAAATACTAAACACATAAGGCTCCTAAACTTACTAAAGACCTGAAATCCTAAACACACAAGGATTTTAAACTTACTAATCACACTAAATAGCAAGTTTTAACACTTATCAATTATGAAGTATCAAAGTAAAGCACAATTAGTCAATCATCATTAAGCTCAATATTGTCTTCATCATCATCATCAAATTGATCATCTCCAATCTCCTCTTTTTTATCATATTATTCATCTTCTTCCTCATCTCTAAATACTAGAGGCATGTTGACTCTCATACGAGAAGATGTTTTTGCCTTTCCTCTTTCTATTTGTTTAGGTCAAGCACTTGAAGATGCTTTTCTTTCCCTAACTCTTTTTTTTTTCTTGTTATTGTTTTTTTTTTTTGGAAATCATTAGGTGTGATAAGGTCTACTAAAAGTTATTTTAAATTTTTAATTAATGGTTCAGATTTATTCACACTTAAAATAAAAAAAAATTGAAGAATGTCATAAATGTGCGCCTTTAGGGTTCCTTGCCTGAGGCCTAAGATGCACCAAGGGCCATGCTTTTGTGGCAGCGCCCACCTTTGGCTTTTTAAAGCACCAAGGCTGACGCTTGGTGCTCCTTGCACCTCATGATTTATTTTTAGATGAACCTTCATTGTGTGCCAAGCTAGCTGTAGGTCTGTTATTACTTATAAATGATATTTACATCCCCATGTTGGCTGTATGCACTTGTTTCCAGAATGTGAAATTTACTTGCCATATCAAAACAACTTACATATGATCAGCTTAGTGATTAAGTGGTTTTGATTGCCGAAATTTTGAACAGGGATTCAAAACAGTAATGTAGCTACAGTTGGGCTTGGTGCCATTCAGGTATGGCTCAATAAAAAATTGTGAAATGACAATGCCCCTACGCCTTTGTTCTCTGTGAATTATCATTTATCTTGAGAAAGTTTTCTTACTATTCACTGTAATTTGAACCATATATTGTGTTTTAGGTTATTGCAACTGGTTTAACTACATGGTTAATTGATAAAACTGGGCGCCGGCTTCTACTTATTGTGAGCTAATGGATAACTATTTTCATTTGATTCAGTGATTTTCCACCTTGGAGAAGAGAGAAAATGGTTTTTACTTTTGTTTTGTTACAGATTTCCTCTTCTGGAATGACTCTCAGCGTCCTACTTGTGGCAGTGTCATTCTTCTTACAGGCAAGTAGATAAAGAATCCGCTGACAAACTTCTCTCCAGCAATCATGATACTCAAATGAAGTATTTTCCTTTTATTGGTTATTCAACATTGTTTTTTTGTTTTTTCAATTGTTGATCACCCCAGGGATATGTGTCGGATCAGTCTACTTTACATAGCATATTGGGGATCTTATCAGTAGTTGGAGTTGTGGTATGCAGTATTTCTAGTGCATTCTCTGTGTATTTGTTGCTATTTTTTTTTTTCATTGCCTGTCTAACCACTCTCTATTGCAGGCGATGGTAGTTGCCTTCTCTTTGGGAATTGGACCTATTCCTTGGGTTATAATGTCTGAGGTATCACTAACTTATCGCCTTTCAATAATATGGCATAGCAATTGCAATTTGCCATATGACGTCACAAATTTTCACGCAATATGATTAGGAGTGAGCATTATTTGGTAATAAAGTGAACCAATGAAATTCAGCTATTTCAGTTTTAAGGAATTGCGGATTTCAGTTCACATTGTTTACTAAAAAATTTGTAACAACTTTTAGAATATGAATTGATAATATATATTTTTTGTTATTAATAACTAAATAACCAGATTGATATATGTTGGTTCAATTAGTTGTTTGAGTTGTTCAGTTCAGTTGCAGTTGTAGAGTTTTGGCAATTTTGATCTACTAACAGGTTTCGGCTGGTTAACCATATGCATAATTTTAATCATCTACCTGCTTTTATGAGACCCAATATGACTGGTGCTAAAATACCAATAATTTGACTTCAATAGATGGTTGCTTTTCAATTAAATTCTTGATAATATCCCCTCTACTTTGGAGTGATGCAAGTGATTATGAAAATTGTGTTTTCAATATGTACTTCATCACGAGGGCCGTAGATAGGGCCAGAATAGAATTAAATCTTTGTGAGGGCCAAAATAATTTTTTAAAAAGTTTGAGGGCCTTAATTAAATATTCTTGTGCAAAAATATATAACAGTGATGGATTAAAGTAAAATATTGAAAAGTTTGGGGGGCCATGTCCCACTCACTCCTCCACCTAGTTCTGCCCCTGGCTATTGATAGGTCAAAGCAGAAACTTCTTAAATGCCAAGTTCTTTGCAAAGCTTTAATTTTGTTGAAGGCCAGTTTTATTCTGCGGTTGGAATGCAAAGAAAAGGCTGGTCTCTTGTACTTTAAACATTCAAGGACAATATTTGTTTTGTGTCTGATATTACCCTGCTTCCTTACCTGGGTACTGGTCTTTTTATTTTGATGTGTAAAATATTCCATAAACAACGAGCTTACAACTAGTCTGGACGTTCTGATACTTGATATGTAAACAATGACTACATATCTATGTGTAAGTGCAGATAACATCGCATATAGCAATCAGGAATTGTTTTGTCATCTTACAAATTGAAGCACGCAATCATCATTATCATCTTATTGAGACAAGCTTCAAAGTTCAGCATAGACTATTGATTCATTACACTTTATATACCCTTAAATCCACAATATATGGGTCTTGAATAAACTTGATATGTGATTGCAGATTCTTCCAATCAATATTAAGGGGCTTGCTGGAAGCATGGCAACACTTGCCAATTGGTTGGTTTCCTTTGTGGTTACAATGACTGCCAACTTGCTTTTGAGTTGGAGCAGAGGAGGTATGGCCTTTTTCTACTCTCTGTATGTGTGATAATGCACACATAAACTCATGGAATAATGTGGAACATGCAGTATAACATCAAACTGAGTAATTGGATAGGTCATCCTAATTCTAGTTAGAAGAGTAGTTTTAAAAGTTCTGGCTCATGAACGGAGCACCATCTATAAATGTCTTACTCTATGTGTTGAACGTGTTTCTATCGTACCTGAACTTCCTCCAACTTCAACAGGAACTTTTACAATTTACTCGATTGTTTGCGCTCTCACTGTTGCATTTGTGACTGTTTGGGTTCCGGAGACAAAAGGAAGAACTTTGGAAGAGATTCAAAGTTCCTTCAGATGAGTTTTTGCTATTTTTTATGTAAATGGAATTCATATTTTAGTATTGAAAGAAGCCTGATTTGGTGTTTCCCATCTGTAATGATTTCAGTCGCGCGAACAAACTTGTAGAATTTTTCCAGAAATAAAGTAACATATTCTTGTACCAGCATCAGCGTTTTCAGATGCTTTTCATTATGTGGCATCATGGAGCATGAGTTAACCTTAAATCAGATCATCTCTATGTCTAGACAAGGGAAGCCATAACGGCCTAAAGACCTCTGCCTTGTGAAGCATGTCCGACGTCATGGAAGATATAGTACAAATGAATAATTTATGCCCTACGGATTGTGAAAGATAGCTTTTTTAGATATAACCGCTTTTTATTGGGTCAGAAAATTTGATATCAACTCCCTTAGTTTGAAAGAAAATTATTCAATTTGAAATGATCTAATCTCTATTTTATCGGCGTGCTGCTAACTTAATTGATTTGATTTAAATTATTAAAAAATTTAAAATTTATTTAAAATTAAGATAATATTTTATTTTTTAAAAACATTAAAATTATAAATGATTTAATTTGAAATTTAAAAATGATTCAATTTTTTTCTATATCATATTTTGATGATTAGATCTTATTCGTTTTCAACATGAAATGATCTAATCTAAATTTGTTTCAAAGAAAGATATAATTTAAAATTAATTTAATATAAAAATGACTCAATTTAAGATATAATTTAAAATTAACTCAATATGAAACTAACTCAATTTAAATCTATTTGATCTAATACTTTTAAACAGTTTTTTATCCAATTTTTTAAACGGTAATTTGATTTGATTCATTTATTATCTTTGTATTTTTTGAGAATTAAGGATAGGACTATTATAAAAAAAAAATAATAAGATGAAAATTTTTAATTAATAAGTTTATAAATATTTACAGTAACGACTAATCGCAAAAAAAAAAAAAAAAAATTAGTGTTTTATTGATTGTAGTGACGGCCTATTTAACATGATAAAATTAATATACCTAAAATAGGCCTACGTCATGCTTTCTTCTCTCCAAGTAAAAGTAGAATATCACATTCGTTATTCATCTATTTGTCATTTGATTTTTTTTTTTTAAATTATCATATTCCTTATTCATCCATTTGTCATTTGATTTTTTTTTTAAATTCCTTTTCCTCTAATTAAAAAATATTTTCAATCTCAATTTAAATCCATATATTTTTATTGAGAAAATTGAATTGATACTAAGTATTAAAATTAAGGTTAAAGATTTAAACGCACGATTATATTGTGCTATAGAATTGTACTTATTTATAAATGTAACGAACTATAACTAATTTAAAATTCTAAATAATGATACTGATATTATAATTATAATTATTACAATAATAATTTAGGAGTTGAGGTTTAGGATTTAAAGTTTAAGGTCTAAGGTTTGACATACATTTATTTATTCCTGAGAACATAGACAACGAACAAAAATGTTATAGTGGTATAGCATAAAACGAATAATATACATACATACATATATATATATATATATACACACACACACAATTTGCTTATTTTTTATAATTTACTTTTACTTAAAAATTATGGAGTCCTAAATGTTGATTACAATCATAAATACTAATACAATTTATTAGTTTTAAAATATTATCATTTATTTTTTATTTCTAATAATTTTTTGAATATATATTTTTATTTTAAAATTTAATTGAGATAAAAAAATTTAATTATTAAATTAATTATTTGATACATAAATGATCAGAGCACTATTAATTTATCACTTTAAATTATCTAAGTAAAAAATTATATATAAAAATAAAAATTATGTGATCTAGAGCACTATTAATTTATCACATTAAATTATATAAGTAAAAAATTATATATAAAAATAAAAATTATTCAGAAAAATTATAAAATAGAGAATTAAAAAACTAAAATAGTATAGATATTATGAACAAGCAAAATCCTATGCTCAGAGTTCTTACAGAATAAATAATATAATATCTCATACCTTTTTTTGAAATAATAATGTATCTAATTATTATATCACTATTCAATAAGCATCGAGAGCTCAGCTATTATTTTAAGCACTTATTTTTCAAATTTTATTTGATATCCATTACTAGTTCAGTTATAATTTTTTTAAAATATTAATTTAAAATTAACTCTTAACAAGCTCAGCTAAAAGATACTAAAATATTTTTATTAATATGATTTATTTATTCTTAATATTTCAACAAATTCTCCTTTAAAAATAAAATTTATTTAATATTTATAATTATCAAATAGATTAATTATATTCAATTTTTAATTTTCAATTTATATTAAATAATTATATAATTAAAAATATTTAATATTTAAATTTTAAACACTTAATTTTTAATTTTATTAAACACCACTGGACAGTGAATCAGTGTTATGACAATGAGTGTATGGACGGAAAGGGTGAGACGCACTCATTCCCCCTCCCCAATACTCATAATAAGAAAACAAATTGTAATGATGGAAAAGCCAATTTTGCTTAGTAGATTTTGCTGTTATTATTACAATAAGAAAAAGCAAAACACCTTCCGAAGCACGTTCGTCAAATTAAGTGAATCTCAAGATTAAAATAATCGGACGTAGCCCGATGGTTGACCGGACTCGCTCCCTAATCTCGTCCGTTGCGATGTGCTACGAAAGGAGTGACCGGTGTGGGTGGGTTGGCGTGTCATTGTGTCGTGTGAATTACGATGTCTTCTTCTAGACGATTGAAGCACGTGGAATTTGTCCTCTCCCATTCTTATTGGTCTCTACCTGTGACTTGAGAGCCTCATATATTATGGTTTTTCTTTCTCAAAGCTTCACCAACAAGCAATGCTTTGGCTGCCTGGTGTTCATACAATTCAATTACATGCACCCATCATCCATTTCTCATTCTTAAACCTGTGGACAAGGATGGCTCTCAGAAACATCAGGTCATTAGCTTCTTATGAAATTCTCTTCAGTCATTTAAAACAAGGGAAGAAATGAACTATGTGTAAGCAAGAAAAGAAGTGATAGATAAGATTCTGCAAATTATAGCTATAAGCAACCGTATGGTGTTCTCTTGAAGATAAGATAATAGCCTAAATCTTTAAAGTTCTAATCAAAATAAATTAATAAATATAAGTTTTTTTTTAAAATAAAATTCAATTTATCCGAATTTTTTAATCAAAAGATAAATGTATATCAAAGTCTAGGAGGAGCTCTAAACCAGCAAAATCGACATCCACATGTTCGCATGGTTCATATCCCCGTCATCAGATACTAACATCTCTAACGCTGTTGATAGTCATCTGTAATTGCTTAATATTTTATCATCAATTTTACAGGTTTCAAGAGGTTGTTTGGGAATTTAAATAATAGTCTGAAAGACGCTCAGGTTCCGGTTGTTCACATGGTAAACACGTGTTATAACTCCCCTCCCTCATTTCTGGGATTTATAAGAAATGTGATCGCTAGAGAAGGCTGGTAAAAAAGTAATTTCTTCCTTTTTCCTTCTAATAGACCAACCACAAATAGAAGATCCCAACTTCACACCTCTTATAACCACAAACAATGAAATCAGAATTAATTCAACAAATAAATCCATCACCTTCTTCTCAGGCAGTTAATTTCTTGCACAGCAAATCAATATTTGATAAATTACCCCATCTTTTGATTTTGTTTAGGCAATAATGCGAATCGGAAAAAGCTCCATGGTAATAATCAGCCAGCCCTATAGGCAGAAATCCGATGATTTAGAAAGAACCTTGTCAGATAGGCATGTCCCTCATTTGTATGTATAATTTGCTAATCATGATTAATGATTGACAGGAGCGTGCGCATGGATGCCTCAATCACATCAATATGTTAAAAGCTAACTTAGGCCATGAGAAGTTTCGTAATCTGGAACTTATATCTTTTATGAATTACTAGGCATTAATAGCAATACGGTGACTTCACCATCAAAGCAAAACAAACGAATATCAGATCCACTGAACAAGCCGGATTACTTCACAGCATTATATATATATATATATATATATAATTTTTTGTAAGTTTAATTTTTAAAAAAATTATTAAAATATTCAAAATACTTGATATACCAAGCCGGATTACTTCACAGCATCAAATATATATATAGTTTTTTGTAAGTTTAATTTTTAAAAAAATTATTAAAATATTCAAAATACTTGAATTAGACCGAATAAATTCATTAATCTAGAATATTTGAATTAGACATACCCAAAAATCAATTCAATTCGAGATACATTTTTTTCATTATGATTCGTGTCGTTCTTCATGTTTTAAATATATGATTTTCAGTTTGATTTCAAATAATTTTAAATAATCGATCCATAACTAAGCTCGATCACCTCTCTGTAAAACAATCTTCATGAACAAAACTGAAGCCATGGACTAACCGAGCCTATTACCATAAAACAATATTCATGAACAAATCTGAAAGCTCTCGCAAGAGAGATGAGAAACTTTGAGCAGAAGAACAAGAGAAATTTCCATAAAATTTGTTACACTCAAGCATTTATGAAGCCAGAAAATTTCAACTGCAGAATTAAAAATGCTAACATCATAGGACTCCACGCACAAATACAACAACAGGAAATACGAGAAAAAAGTAACATCTCCACTTCCAAGACCAAGTAAATGATCAAGAGAGTGCAATTAAAGACTATAAAAGCCAAGATAGGACTGTCAGAATTCTAATGAATGATAAACAATATCCTGAAGGGATATTCTAAAAATGAAAAATTGCTTGTGTTCTTGTGCTAAGAAACTATTGTCACAGGATACTTATCTATACAATCTTCCCAAGGACCATTATGAGATGGCTTGACATTACGGAGTGCCTCCCAAACCGCACTATTACACTTGAAGCCACTTCCAAATGCAATCTGCCACACACGGTTGCCTTTGCGCATCCTTCTTTTGGTCTCAATATAGGCCAACTCGTACCAAATTGAACTCGATGAAGTATTCCCGAATCGGTGGAGGGTCATCCTAGAAGCCTCCACATGTTCAGGCAAGAGCTGCAAATTCTTCTCTAGCTCATCAATCACAGCCCTCCCTCCAGCATGTATACAAAAATGATCAAACGCTAACTTAAAATCCGGGATATAAGGCTTCATTTTCTTATTGAAAAACTTCTTGACCACAAGAGTTGCAAAGAACAAAAGCTGCTCGCTAATGGGAAGCACAAGAGGACCCAGTGTAGTAATATTAGCTTTCAAAGCCTCACCAGCAATGGCCATCAAATCTTTGGATAACGAAACACCAGTCTTCCCTGCGTCATCCTGTTCTTGATACACACATCGAAATGCCTTATCATCGGCTCCACGATGCGTCCTCACCACATGAACAAGCTTATACTTTGCCCTTCTCTTGTCAGCAGATTTATTAGAAAGCAAAACGGCAGAACCACCAACACGAAACAAGCAATTGGGAATCAACATAGACTTCTTATTCCCAAAATACCAATTCTGCGTAATATTCTCAGTGCTAACAACAACAGCATAAGTATTCCTATGAACTTGCAACATATCTTTAGCGAGATCAACAGCAATAACTCCAGCACTACAACCCATTCCCCCCAAATTAAAACTCCTAATATTACCCCTCAGTTTATACTTATTCACAATCATAGCCGAGAGAGAGGGCGTGGGATTAAACAGACTACAATTGACAACAAGAACACCAATATCCTTAGGTTTGACATTGGTATTAGCAAAAAGATTATCAAGAGCACCAAACATGACCTGCTCGGCCTCCTCCCTGGCGGCGGCCATGGATGGGCGGGGAGGAATATAATGCATAGCCTCTGGCACATAGGTGTCCTCTCCAAGGCCGGAGCGTTCCAAAATCTTGCGTTGGAACTCGAGGGAGGAGTCGTCAAAGTCGCCGGTCAACCTGGAGTGTTCTATGAAGCGGTCAAAGGGGGCTTTAAGGTGATCGGGAGCGCGAAAACAAGCGTAATCGATTAAGAAAATGGGCCTGGGTCGGGTCATGATGTAGACGGTTAAGCCGAAGACGAGAAAAGCGGAGCAGATAATGATGCTGACGAGGTTGTACTGAAGGTGGAGCCATAAGTGGCGGAGATCGTCCAGATTCATTTGGGACGCCTCGATTGACGTGACTATAATTAAGGGAATGAAACATAAGGTTAAGAGATTAGAGATTAGATAGTGGTAGCCAAGTTTTACGTACTTGAGATTCACGCTCTGTAGGAAATCTGGAAGCCGCCGCGTTTGCTGGATTCGAATCTCACCGCCGGATTCCATCGCTGCTATATGTTATTACTATCTGCTAATGTGAATCTTTAGAAACCTAAAACCTAATAGACTAAAGTGAGAATGGAGAAAGAAAGAAACTGAGAGAGAGGAGAGGCGGAGTGAATCGATTAGAGGGAGTGATTGAGTTTGTGTATGAAGATATGATACGATGACTTTTTTTTTTTTTTTTTTTTGACGGTTAAATAACTGTTATTGTGATGTGGCCAACTGGCCATGCGGGTGCTGAAATATACCATTCTCTATGGTAACAAAATGTAAACTGTCTTTTTGTTTTTTGGCAGTGGTAAATGCCCTTTTGGACAGTTATACAATGTTTGAGAAATACTGTTGAATTCATTCTCATTACTCCCCTATATCTGACCCAACTACAACCCAATGGGCTACTCTTTTCAAACTCCATTAGGCCAACTGGGCCTATTGTCCCGTATTTCTGTTTATACATTAGAATTTTTTTTT
>CATIWR010264415.1:0-17126 GCA_949677035.1 Omphalea diandra | reverse complement strand
ATACACAAATTTTTTATTATAAAAATTCAATATTCATAATTTAAAAAACATATATATATATATATATATATATATATATATATATATATATATATATATATATATATATATTACTTCAAATCCCTAAATCCCTAACTTCATAAATTGGTACTCATTGATTTTCTACCCAATGTTCGATTGAAGACTCCATTGCCTCGATCTTGGTGTTTGTGGTGTCAAAAATTTAAGATTTTTTACTATTTTAGTTGGTTGATTAGCTAACTCCAACAATCTCAACGATAGGTCCACCCTTCATAGGCTTTCCATTTATTATTGTAATTTTCTCTTGGCTGATGATTGTCTCAAATGCCTCAATTTTGATCTCAAATATGAACTCAAACTTAACGGCTTAGTCCAAAACAACAATGTCCTTATTGTTGCCACTGCCTTCTTCCCTTTATAGTTATTCAAATGGTAATTAGTCATGCTACTTTTTGTAAGTTTGGTGGGTGTAAGGAGACCTGGATTTGCACTTTAGATTTTGTTTGAGGAGGCTGCCTTTTCATATTTCTAAAGCTTATGATTTTTGTGAATCATGATTTTGATAATTAGTGGTTCTTGGCTCTTTTATGTTCATCTTTATAATTAGAGGTTTGCTTGGATCATGTAAAATAAAATCATATGATATTTTCTCGTCTAGTATTAAAATCAATTAGTCAAATTCTAAGAAAATTGGATTCCTCAAAGTTTTTTTTATGATGGTTGATATTCTAATAATGTAAAGGAGTTATCTTTGTTGTTTTTTCTTTCTCAAGTATTTGGCTTTTTGTTTTAATATATATTAAGGAAAAAGGTTGGGAAAAGTTAAGGAAGAAGTTGCACTTTAAAAAAAATATAAAAATTATAGAGCAGTTTGATGTGAGAATAATTGCAACATTGCCTTTCTAGTATGATGTTAAAATGGGAAATGTGGAATTTTCTTTGCTAATTGGTTAAACTCTTAAGTAACTAGTCATAATTCCAAAGCTGCAGTTGTGCATTTTTGCTTTGGTTTCAGAATTGCAAGACAAAGATAGAATTGAGCTTCTTGGAAAGCGAATATCAATAAGGTAAAAATGAGTAATCATGAAAAACAATAAAGGTTTAGGATTTTGAATCTTAAAAACATATTTTTATTTTAAAAAAATAATTGAAAAGGTTAACAGTTACACATCATAAAAATGGACGAAATTTACATATTTGTCCAATTTTGCCAACGACGTTAATCACATGGTACCTTTTTGTAAAAAAAAATTCCATGGCCCTTTAAGTACAAAGAGTTCAAACCACAGGTTACTTGTTTATACCTTCCTCTAAAATTAAACAAGAGTTGTCATTTCATTATTATTTATGTGATTTTAAGCTTGTGAAAATTAACTTTCATTTTTGTCAGTTTATATAAAATTGAATATGAGTTGTCATTTCACATTACAGTAACTTAATGTCACAGTTTTGATTATAAATACAACATTCTATTTCACCAATGCATGTCTCACTTCATGAATGGGAATAGAAGAGAAAGGTTTGGCTTATGCCTTGATTCAATGATAATTATGAAAATGAGCAATTCTCTTATCATAGAGAATATTATGTTAGTTTACGACGAGAGTGGACTTTTCGGGTTCAAGAGGCTGAAGAATTAGCTGCAGATTTGCAACAATTAGGTGTTCCAAATGTTCATCGACAATCACTTCAATATATATAATTACTTTTTCGAGTTTTAACAAAATTTTTAAAATGATAACACTACTTTATATCCTAATACAATTATAGATATTATGATATTCAATAATATTATCTATCAAAATTCATTTTAATGATATTCATATTTTTCAGCATTTTAGTACTTTTCTTTTCACATTTATTGTATCAATTTATAAATTTTTAATTTTTCCAAAAAATCATATGTGTGTGTGTGTGTTATTCTAATTATTTTAAATTTTAAAATTATAACAGTCCTTTACATTTTCTTATGAATAAAATTATTCACTCTGTTAAAAAATTATAACACTAACTTTTAATTTATAAACTCTAGATAATACTTTAACAACACCATTATTTTTATTGATATTCAATCATGATATCTATCCAAATTTATTTTAATGTATATTAATATTTATAAGCACTCAAGTAAGTATATTTATTTTTATATTATTCTATTTACTTTATTTTTTAAATATCATGCATAAAACATATAATTTCCATTATTTCTTTCAAATCGTGCATAATACATATAATTTCCAGCATCGTAGTAACTATAATACACTTTAAATTATAGTATTTTCTTTCACATTATTTTATTATAGCAATTTATAAATTTTTCTTAAACTTTTAAATATCTTAGACAATATAGATAATTTTGTTCTAATTTTCACTAAATGTTATGATTATTATGCATGGTATTATTTTCATTATAATTATAATTATTATTTTATTATATGTTAAATTCATTGTTTTATTTTCACTAATTCAAACATTTTGTTATTACTAATTTGTTAATAAATAAAATTATTTTCTTTATCAATATTAATATTTTTTATATAAATAGATTGACATAGAAATTAAAATTAGTTCTATGAGTTACTGCCATAGAAATTAAAAATGTTTTAATTTCTAATTTCTACATAAATATTTATGCTATTAAATGATTATTTTAATTAATTTTCATTCAATATGTTAAACTTAGTGGACATTACTATTATCCATTTCATAGCATACATCATTTATAATATAAAAATTCATTGTCAATTCATAACACAAATTTCATTTCTATCAAAAATTATACTAATATTTTTTCAATTAAATTTCATAAAACTTAAATAAAATTACTAACCTTTTCTCATTTAATCCACAAAGATAATTGATTAATTATTTCACATTCTCTTTTCTTTTCCTACAAATCAATACACAATAATTTATCATAAATTCAAATAAATATTATATATAATATTTTTCTTTTATACTGAATTTAAATAAATTATACTCACTAATACATACCTTTTTTACACTTTATATTCTTGTAATCACCAAATTGGAGCTCTATACTCACAAATTATTTGCAAATATTAACAACAAAATTATAGTTAATTTTTATTTTTCAATATAATAAAAAAATAAAAATTTATTATATAATTTATATATTTACCTTATAATCTACTTCAACTCCTCTAATAATATAAAACAACACAATATATATATATATATATATATTAGTGATAGTGACAGTAACAGACGAAAAAGAAGAAGAAGAATTCTTCAACAAAAGAAATTGCATAGAGAAAAAGGAGAAGAAAGAAACGGAGAAGGAGAAGATGAAGATGAATAATGAAGTGGGCAAGTTTTTTGAATAAATAGGAGACGTTCACGCGTCTCCTATTTATTTTTACCACCCACCTGCTTAGGCTAGTGAGTTCTTGCTCAGTGTCACACGTAAAGCTGCATGTAGTCTTTTTTTTCATATGATTTGCTAGTTTACCCAGCGGACCAGATTATTATTATTATTATTATTATTATTATTTACGGTTTGAAGTTGTGACTAGTGCACAGGCAAATACCAACCTGAAACCATAAATATTTTTTTAATACCCCTATTTTATAAAAACCCCAGAAAAATTGGAGGTAAACACTAGGCAATCCATGCTATGAAAATATCATATCAATCAAATGGCAACCTCATCATTGCTACTGACTCTATGAGAGAACAAAGGCATAAAGTCTTATATAAGTTATATTTACAATATATAGAAACATTTTTTGTTAGAATCTGTGAGTATTAAGATGTCATCTTTGAACATAACTTCCAATTCAAGCCTAAACATTGTAATGAGCAATTATTTTCTTTTGTAGTTACACATCCGGCTATAGTATAACAACCATATTTCATTATTTATACTTCCAACCATATCAATTTTCCTAACTACTGAAAAAAGATATGCAGAACGATGAAACAATATTATGAACATCTTCCACTAAGATTAAGAATTCAGTCAATTCAATCCAAATCAAACCAATATAACTGAACAAATCGAGTTATGTATAATGTTACATTAAATTGAACCAAAAATAAAATAAGATTGAGTAAAATGGAACTTAAAAATAAGAATTTTGATTTGATTGATTTGCTTTTAAACTAAACTCAGACACTGTTCATGTTTTTTTTAAAAAACAAATTACTTAAGTCTAAATAATATTTCGAATGGAGAAAGAGGCAAAACAAACTTAGAATTTCTAACAGGCTGCTGGGATTGGAGGTTAGGAAGGGGAAGGAAGGGTAAGTAAAGTAAAGGTAAGTTTGTTCTCTTATCTAGGAGGAGGTCACTCATTTAAATGAAGGAGAAGGGAATAAAAAGCTTTACCCATCCGTACCTAATTTTAATCTACTTTCTTACACTCGAAAATGGAAGGTTAGATAAAAAGAAAAAAAAAAAAAAAGAAAATTTCCTTTCCTGTTTTATCCTTACTTAAAATTAAAAACCCCATGCTATCCTTTATTA
The DNA here is from genome assembly GCA_949677035.1 of Omphalea diandra. Lineage (NCBI taxonomy): Eukaryota > Viridiplantae > Streptophyta > Magnoliopsida > Malpighiales > Euphorbiaceae > Omphalea > Omphalea diandra. The sequence goes on along the minus strand of CATIWR010264415.1, from coordinate 12,615 downwards.
ATAATTAAAAGCCCATAACCCTACAAACTAGAAACTTCATTTTGTTTTCATCTGTCTTTGTTGTTTTTGGAGTGTTTTGCTTACTTCTTACTACTTCCTACAAATTAGCACTTGTTGATTTTTTAAAATTTTTGTCTTCGATCATAATTGAATGGATGCATTTCCTAATATTCATGATGGTTGTGTTGTAGATGCAAAAAAAAAAAAAAATAATCAACATTTTTAACTAAATATATTACATGTTTACCATTAAAATGTCAAATTAAAAATAAAATATTTGGTCATATAAAGACAAAAATTTACATTAGTTTGGATTTTTGTAGAAAAATTCATACATCGTACTCACGTGATATTGAAATGAGAATTACAATTTGACAAATAAGAGTTGAGATCAAATATTTTATGTACATTGTACTCACATGATATTGAATCAGAATTGAAATTTTTTATGTGTATTTTGTAATATATAGCTTAGATTTTTTTTTTATAAGATTAGACTTTACATTTTTTTTTCTAAAATGTCAAACAATAACTTTTATTTTTATTTGTTGAATGTTATTTTTATTTCTTATATATGAAGTGAATGTTATATTTATTGCCCATATTTATTTTATTGTGACTATAGATGGGTGGTAAAAAAATATTAAAGAAAATACCTTCTTTTACATCACAATGCATGCATCATTTATCAGTAGCAAAAGTTGTTTGCATCATAACATATTGGTTTAGATTACGAAGGCATGAACTTAGTAATAGAGTTAGTCATGTTGTGAGGTTAGAAGGAGAAAATGTGAGGTCAAAATTATTAAGCAAGATTGCAACTGATCAAGGCCGTAGCATTATAAGAATGGGTCTTGCAACTTTTATAGGACTATGTGATCTTTTAATTAAAGAATGTGATCTTTGACCGATATTATGAGTAAGTGTAGAAGAACAAGTGGCAAAAACACTTTAGTTATTAGGACATAATGTCATTAATTGTGAACTTACACTACAAGAAAATTGGTTTATAATGACATTTATTAAATGTCACTCAAAGTCTAAAAAATGATGCTTTAGTCTTATACTTAAGTTTTTTATAAGCGTAACTTAAGTGGTTGTCACAATTTGTTAAAGCAACATATATTATAAGTGTTGGAATCAACTAATAAGCAACATTTTTAGCACCACTTTATTCGACTTTTTCAAATGTTACTTTAATGAGTTAAAATAATATTTATAAAATGACACAAAGACTATTTATGATTTATTAATAATAATCTATTGCAACACATATTTAATATCACTTTAAGATAATAAAGCAACATTTGTTAAATGTCTTTTAAAGTATATCAATAAATGTTGCTAGAAGGATTTATAATTACATTTAAAACTTTAATGTTATGAAATGTCACTGTATAGTGCTTATGAATTTAATTAGTGAAATTTTATATTATAACTTTTTACAGAAACGTCATTAAAGTAAAAACTATAATATCATTTTTCATCAATTGTTAAAATGTCATATTATAGAATTCATTTTAATGATAACATAATATATATATATCATAAAAAGCATCAAGCGCAAGACATAATCGAAAAGTTGTCTTTTAAATTACAATCATAAATAAATAAAATATCTATAAAATTAATAAAATATCCATTTGAGTATTTAAAAGAATAATAAAATATTCAAACAACCAAACTTATACTATTTAAAAAACTAAAATATCGTAATCTAAGACATTGTTGTAGAAAAACCACATGACTAGCCTAAATACATAAATTAATACTTGTGACCTGCACTGAAATGGAAAAATATAATAATATTAGACCTAACAAAATAAAGAATATTATTAAACTTAATAAAATAAATATATATATATACATGGAGACAATTGAAAGTGCATAATGTAACTAACCTTAGATTTTCCAAAAGTGAAAAAATATAGTTCTCTTTGTGTGTCTGACAAAGTTACTTTCTCACCACTTGTCTTTGTAGAAATCCTATATGCAGAATAAAAATTTCAAATATCTCGCCTTACTGAACAATATAAACACAAAGCAAAGACATGCAAAAGACAATCACGTAGAAACAAGTTTATACCTAACTTTTACTTTGTAAGGTTCCCTCATGAATACTCCTATTTTTAGAGCTAAAGACATAAATTTCAAGGGAAATAACTAGAAAGTATATATAGATGTAATGTTAATCCCCACAGCAGATTATGAAACATCCTAACCTATACCTTTCATGTGCATACATATGACATGTACACTAGACTACTTGACCTGTGCTAAAAGCCTCTCTCTCTATATATATATATATATAGCATTTTGTAAAGGATAAATGGCCATTTAATAATTACAACTTATCCTTTGCTATAAGGAGAAAGAGCGTGAGAGGACCAACTAACCACTTGAACTTCTTGTGACTTGATATTTGTTGAGGCTTTGCTCGATCATGTTTGTGTTTCTTGAAATATTATATCACAATTTTCACGAGTCACAACTCAGTAAGTTTAAACAGTTAATATATTTTACCTCAATGCATTGATTATTATTTATAGCATAAAATTTATCCTTTGTTTCATCATCTCATTAAGTATTTATGTGGTTTTTCCTTTAATGTATCCAAATGATAATTTGGACAAATAAACTTCATAAAACTACCATAAAATATATGTTTGTGAATGTTTATGTTGTTTATACAGGTAAGCAAGTAGTTTCGCACGTGTTAACAAGAAACTACTGAATACATAATATTCTGATCTCAAATTCACAAGTAAAACTCGTACAAATCACAATAATCCAGTGCATTTGCATAACTACATTCAACCAATTCACATATAGCAATTTGTTATATTAAAGAGCATTCAGCTTTCACTAAATTATCCATTTAATTTCATTAATTATTTGCATAACACACCACACAAATACAAGATATAATTATACTTACCTCTTTTTACTTTTTTTGCTTACTAATGCCATATGCAATCATCAAACTAAGTCGGCCATTCTTCATGTGTCTCCATTTCACTTTGACGTCCATTATTATAATTTGTCGCACAAATATAGTATATATGTATGTATACATTACATTATTTCACAATTGAGAGAATCGATTTGTCTATACTTCCTCTTGAAGTTCTTTTTACTCATCAATGTTATTGTTGCTTCTTTATTTGCCTTCCTTCAGTATGTATGAATCCTATATAACATGCATTGAGTTAACAAGTTACCTATAAAGCATTTCATATTTCTTATGTTGACTTGGTTTTACTTTCCCTAATGCTTATAGACCTTTATGGACTCATTTGATTATATCTCAAAAAATACTTGTCCAAATGACTTGATTCTTTCTTTCACTTAAACTAGACATATGAGGCTTCAACATGTATGAAATTCATATTGATATACGCACTGCAGAATTTATGATTGCCTACTAAAGTTTGCCCTGTTCTGGGTAAGACAATTTGGATCAGGTTTTACCATTTTAGACATATCTCAAAATATATTCAATCAGTTACAAAAATGATTACAGGGGATCAGTTCGCATGCAAAGGAACAACTTTCATGCTTTACACTTGGTCTAATTCAGCTTCTTAGATTGTCAAAAAAATAAAATAATTTTGGATTATCTACATATTTTACATTCAAACCAGTGCCGATTTTCTTGCCATAATTCTCAAATTCAATGTTCAATTAAAAAATCCTTTTACAGGAAGCTAGATGAGACATTTATCTACATATTTCATGTTTTAAGTTTCCTTAAATTCCAATTCAAAGATTGTCATACTCAAGTCACAATTTCTGCACTAAAAATAGGGTATGATTTAGTTAACTTTATTTCATTTCCTTCCTAATATGTCTAGTTCATGTACTTTCGTTGATTTCAAATTTCCAACATTAAAATCACAAACCAAATTTTCCTTCATTAATTATTTCCCTCTTAAGATTCCCAACACATAATCCATCATCAATTTAACATGCATGTTCTTATTTCTACCTCCATACTCTAATTAAAATTTCCCCTAAGCTTATGAAACTATAGATGGAAAAGATTACATTCAAAGGCTGTGTTACTTACTCAATTTGCTTTATATGAATCATATGGGTACTAATATTATTCAATATAAATACTATACAACATGACTAATGGGATATCTACAAAATCATGACAAATGGAAACTCTACCCACTCAAAATCAAAGATAAGTCTAGATCAAAATGGGAACTCTCATATTCCTGAATTCACTACCCTTAAGACATGTATAAAAGCCCAGACATCTATTTATTGCAAGTTTTGGCATACTATTCTGCAACTCTTAAAATAAGAAAGCTAGAAAATGGATTTGAACTCATGAAACAAAATTTACACTCAAGCATTTTATTGTCCATATCACATGTACAAGAAAGAACACAACAAACAAAGCAACCTCAACCAGTATGATATCCATAACCCTGATTAAAGTTCAAATAAACCTGATTGTTCGTACCTGCAAATTGTTGGGAGAAAAAAAAGTTAAGAACTAATTAGAGAAAGATTTAGTAAATGCTAAATTCTGGAGAAATATGAAAGAGTTACCTCAAGGCAGTAATCATTATTATGCACCAAGGTCAATATCTTTTCTCTTATAGAAGAATCATTTGTATAACTAGAAGCTGATTCAAGAGTGCCTTCTTCTAATGTTATACCATCATGTATTGCGCATGGCAAAAATCTGCTGCTCTTTAATCATGATTTTAGCAAATCTCGGCCACATAAGTAACCAAATGGCTCATTAGCAATAATAGAACCCCAAACAGTGTTAGCTCTCACAAAAAACACTCACAGTTTCAAGTAATATATTTTTACAAGATTTAACAAAACAAACCCCAATATAATTCTTGAACATCCCAATGAGTTCTTACTACTTACAATCTTTGATCTTTTCTAGAGCTGAAACTCGTGCTTTCCTCTTAGTCATACATCCCTCCTCTGCTTACGAATTACAAATAAGTTTGGCTCCATCACTTCATTCAACATATACTCGGCACCCGTCATTTTCCTTCAGCAAAAACAACTAAAAAATTATGAAAGCTTTAATCTTCAAAGAAAAACAGGAAATGGATATTACACCAAAACAACACAAAAATTATAAAAGCTGTAATCTTTAAGGGAAAATTAGGAAATGGGCATGTACTTGTGAGAGTTGAGTAAGGTCGAGGGGGTAAATGGATTGCAATCGAAGCTGTTTGTTATTGCAAGTCCAGTCGTAGAAAGGGGACAAAGCAAAGTAACCGAATATTAGGTTTCAATGAAGAAGATGTGTGTTCAGCCATAGCTAGTCTCTGAAACATATTCGCATCATGTCTGTCTCGGTGGCTGCGGTGCCGCCGGCGGAGGATAACCCTCCAAGTTCGCTAACACTATGTTTGGATGGATGGTTTGTAATGGATTGGAAGGGTTATTAATGGAATGGAATGGAATGGATTGGTTTGGAAATAAAGTGTTAAATTATATTTATGTTTGGGATTGTAGGAATGGAAAGGAATGGTTTGAAATTAATTTTGTTTGTTTGCACTGGAATGGAATGAAATGTTAACTTAAAAATTGACAAAAATACCCTTATATATACAAATATAATTTTCTTTTATTTTTTCATTTATCAAATATTTAATATTAAAATGAAAATTTAATATTATTATTCAAAAATTATATTTTATTTTTATTCACAAAAAATGTGAACAATTAATTTTTATTCACAAAAAAATGAAAAGAAAGCAAATTGCTCTAACAAATAACCAAAGGCAAATGTGTAATTGTACGACCAAATAACCTTTGAACCAATGGAAACACCCCAAATTGGAGTGTTTCAATTTAAGGGTTTGGGTGGTAATGGATTGGTTTACCAAAACCTCTCAAACCAATCCATTCCACTCCAAACTCTTCTATCCAAACACCAAAATATTTTACAAACCAATTCATTTCATTCAATTTCATTACAAACCAACAATCCAAACAATGTGTAAGGGGGAGGTGGGAGGGGGGAGGGAAGGGTTCAGTTCTAACCTAAGGTTAATCCGTCGGTAATCATTCAATTAATTACCTAAATTTACTTAAGGAAGTAACTTATATTTATATTACTCATTTTTTAACTTTTTTTTATCATTTATTATACATATAATATATTAATAGTATATATATAAATATTTTATAATATTTAGAAAATATTATTCTTAAAATTATTTTATAATAAAATCAAATATTATTTTAAATAATATTTATAAATACAATAAATTTACAAACGATTTGAATTCATAGGTAAATATACTAATTGATTTAAAATCCATAAGTAAATTTACTTGCAAAATTGAATCTTAAGGAAATTATATTTATATTATTCTATCTTTTACTATTTTTTTATCATTTACTATACATATAATTTATTCATATTATATACGAAAACATTTTTTATAATATTTAGAAAATAATATTTTATAAATTTATCTATGGTTTCTAATATGCAGATAATTATGTTCTTATTCCCCTACAATTTTATTATCTCTTATTATATATATTATATATTGCAAATTGATATTATGCATAAAAACTTTATTTCTCTAGTTTAAGAAACAATATTCATAAAATTATTTTGTAATAAGAGTCAAATTTTATTTTAAATAATACTTATAAATGGATTAAAATTCTCAGATAAATCTTTTATACTATTTAATTTATTTTAAGTATCAAATCACATATTTTTTTTGACATTCTCGTTTATTTTTATGATATTTTATTTTACAACACTCTTTGTTATTTTAATTTCATTTTTTACTCTATTTTCATAACATTTTATTCTATAATATTTTTGATTCATCCATATAAATTATATTTATATTACTATATCTGTATACTATTTTTATCATTTATGAAACATATAATATATTTTTATAATATTTTAAAAAATATTATTCATAAAATTATTTTATAATAATAATCAAACATTATTTTGAATAATATTTATAAATATATTAAATTTACCTACAAAAGTTTATCCATAGGTAAATTTAGCTATGGATTTTAATCTACATTTACCAACAATTAAAATCCATAGGTAAATTTGCTTATGAATGTTATTTCGTAAGTAGTTTACCTACAGATTCCTACAGATTAAAATTTATAGGTAAATTTACCTACAAATTAAAATCTATAAGTAATTTTTTGTAGAGAAATCGAAGGTAAGTCCCTTATATTTTTGCACTTAATTTTACAGAGGGATTTTTTTCCACAAAAAAATTGTGTAGGTAATCCATGGTAATCTGTAGTGAATTACCTACATAAATATTTTCCTAAATAAATTTCATTGGTATTTTACCATTTTCTTGTGATGAAGGTTTGATTTCAACTAGGGTTGACGTGGGATGAGGAAAATACTGGCCAACCCTTTATACCTATAGATTGACATATCATATACGAAGAAAATAATATGTAAAATAAATTGAAAAAATGATAATTAAAGTTAATCTTCTATAAACGTAAAGCTTCTACTGTATTGGCAGAAGAGGAATCAACCAAATCCAATCTCTATTTTTAATATTTAAAAATATATTTTCTCAGTTGCAAAAAAATTATAATTATAATTAGACTTATAATAAATATTCTTTTTTTATCTTTAGCAATGTTATTTAAATGTCAAAAAAAATGTCATAATAAATATATTTATTATGGCATTTGTAGTAAATGTTAGAATAAATGACATAAAAAGATAAATAAAATGACATTTATTATAAGTGTTACTTAATATGACATTTATTATAAGTGTTACTTAATATTAAGAGAATTATTGCAATAACTAAGACTTTTAGTGATATTTATTAAAAATGTTACTTAATGTATGTTTTTAATTTTAAGCGATATTTGTGTCAAATGTCATTAATTTAAGCAATATTTGTGTAAAATGTCATTAAAAAGTCACAATAAACTATTTTTCTTGTAGTGTTGGTTTTTTTCCTTTATCAGTCTAGAGAGACAATTAGTCGTCGTTTTTATAATATTTATAAGGGCTATAATAAAGGTGGAAGACAAATTTCTCAAACAACATGATGGGTCTCAAGTACCTTCATAAATATTTAACAACAATCGGTTTTATCCATATTTTAAGGTGAAAAAATTTATTATTTTAGCTTTTATATTTAGATGTATATGCACATATATATGATTAATAATACTTAATAACAAATATAATGTCAGGATTGTGTTGAAACTATTGATGGAACACATATTTGTGTGAAAGTTTCTTCTATTGAAACTCCTAAGTATCGTGGTAGAAAAGATTGTCTAACACAAAATGTTTTTGCAACATGTAGATTTGATTTGAAGTTCACCTATGTCTTACCTGGGTGGGAAGGGACAATATCTAACTCTAAAATATTGAAAAATGCATTAACTATAGAATGCCCTTTTAAAATTCCAAAAGGTATTATACCATTTCACTTATATAAAATAAAAACCATATGTTAGACGAAATTTAATGACAAACGTAACTTCTTTTAGGAAAATACTATCTTGTTGATGTTGGATTCATATTGGAAAGTGGTCTTATTACACCTTATAAAGGAGAACGTTATCACTTGAAAGAGTATTCATAAAATCCACCAAGGAATACACGCCAATTATTCACTCTTTGACATTCTTCTTTACGAAATGCAATTGAACGTGCTTTTGGTGTATTTAAGAGGTGATTTCCTATTATTGCAAGTTCAACATAACCTAATTATGGTGTTGAGACTCAAAACGAAATTATTGTGGTATGTTATATTTTACATAATTAGTTGATGAGTGTGGATCCAGAAGAGAAAATACTTGATGAGATTGATGTTGAACTTGTGAATAGTAGTGCCACATAACAAATACATCATAGTAATAAGGATGATAATGAAGAGACAATTAGAGGAGAATTGATTAGGGATTTCATAATTGCATTTATGTGGATTGATTACACTATGTGATATTTTTTTCTCTATGATTATGTATTTTCAATATTTGTAATGTTTAATGATATTTACTTTTTTGAATTGTGGACTTCACATCTGTAATGTTTTACAGTACTTACAACATTTTTAGTCTTATTTATTTATTCTATTTTTTTTATAAATAAATGAATAACTTATATTTATTTCAATGCTTCAATATTTTTGTTTAAAGAATGCCTCCAAAAAGAAAGGATTTGGATATTGGACATGCAAGTAAAGGTAATAGCCAATGTTCTTGGTCTAAACCCATGGATGAGGCTCTTATGAATGCATATTTGCATCAACATGTATTGGGCAATAGAGCTGGTGGATCTTTTATTATACATACATTTGAAAAAATTTTGAAGGAATTCAAGAAAAAATTTCTCGACAAATCCATTAATAAGGACAAAATCGAAAAGAGCATGAAACATATTAAAAACCTTGGTTTCCATGTTATAACTTGTTCAAAAATGGCATGAGTTGGTTTGGATGGGATCCTATCACTGAAATGATCACTGTTGAACCTAAAGTTTGACAATAATTAATTGAGGTACTCATTAAAATTATAAGTTTTTCCATTATTTAATTTTTAAATAATATGCTTATATTATAATGTATTTTTACTTTTTATATCTATAAATTAAAGGTCAAACCTAAAGTTGTTGAATGACAACACAAACAAATGCAAAAATTGATAAATTATTTGACTTTTATGGGAAAGATAGAGCAATTGGACAATATGTTGAAACTGAGTAGAAATGAGGAAGCAAAGTGTTAGTGTTGTTAAAGAGAACAACATTGATGCTTTAGTTGATACTATTGATGGCATTGATTTTATGATATCTCAAAATGATGTAGTTTTGGATGAACCAACTACAAGATAAGTTATGATAAATTAAAGGTGAAACTTGAAGCTGCTGAATGACAACACAAATAAATAAATACAAATTTTTGATAAAATTATGTGAGCTTTATGGGAAAGGTAGAGCAACTAGACGACATGCTGAAACTACAGTAGAAATAAGGAAGTGAAGGGCTAGTGTTGTTGAAAAGAACAACATTGATCCTTTAATTAATACTATTGATGGCAATAATTTTATGATATCTCAAAATGATGTAGTTTTGGAAAATTTTGAGGTTGATGAGGAAAATGTTCAAAATGTTCCAACTCATGATCGTGAGCCAACTATAAGATCACAAGCAAAGTCTCAAGCTAAAATATCTTCAAAGCTTAAAAATACCAAGAAATCTAAAATTGATGAAGAAGTTTCAGCTTTGAAAGAGAGACTTGATCATGTTGTTGCTCAATTACACATTCAACAGTTGAACTAGTTAAAGCTAGCACACTTCCAATTCCATAAAATGAAGTACGAAGTTTAATGGTTAAGTCCAATGTCGATGAAGAAAGTCGTTATACATGCTACTTTTATCTAGTTCAGATATCTAAGATGCTGCTGGCTCTTCTTGGATATCCATAGGAATTCTAAAAAATTTTATTGATGCAAATGATTAATAGAGTTAAATCACTAAATAATTAGTTTCATGTTAATTTATTAGAAAGACTTATGTACTTTTAACTATAAACTATATTATTCTAACTATTATTAAGAAAGTATGCATCTAGTTAACTCTTAGGAATTTTGTACTTGCAAACATTGCTAGTGCAATTGTGTTATTTTAATTTATTATTATATTAAATGCTACTTTTAAAAGATACCAGTTTCTCTACACATAATTTGTTAAATACATATTCACCTATCTTATATATATGTGTATGTGTGTGTGCGTGCTAGCACTTATATAGTTATACATAGAAAATGACATATAATTGCTAGCAATTGTATAAAAGAACATAGCAAAAATATATAATTGCTAGCAATTATATGAATGATAATATGAAAACACATCTATCTTGCAAGTATACATGGAACTCAAAATGAAACAAATAATTGTAGTAATTATTTATTAAGTTGAATATATATATATATATATATATATAATTTTTAAGTTATAAGGTTATTTAAGTACTTTTAGTGATTAACCTTTTTTTGCTTACTTTTCCTCTGGAATGTATATTACCTTCCATTCCCCTTAGTTCTATCTCAAACAAGGGTAAGATTAATATATACACTTCCCCAACATTCTCCTGCCTTCCCCCTCCTTACCTTCCCTTACCTTTCCTTTACTTACCCTTCCTTACCTTCCATCAAAACAAGTTATAAGGCTCAATGAAAGACAAAGGTAAAACAAACCCAAAACAAGTAACTAAAATTCAAAAAATAATGTGATATAAAAAGAAAATTTTAAAATAATAACAAAATTTTAGATTATTAATAATGATTTTTCTAAATTCAACAAAAAATCAACTTATTGAAGCAAATAAAAGAATAGATCTGAATATAATACAAAATTATATTAGAGTTAGATATAATAAAAAAATAATTAAACCACATTGAATTATTCTCATAGTTGAATTAAATAAATTGAATTTAATCAATTTGATCGGCTTATTCAGTTTCGGTCGAATTATGCTCACTCCTAACCTCTATTGTCAAATTGCTTTTGTTTAACCCCCATTCAATAAATATTTTCTGAATCGGTCCATAAAAGATGCTTAGGCGTCCAAAAAGCAATACCTATGCATTAGAAAGATATGCATTACATATTAATTTTTTTGCTTATGTTCAAGTGAGACTCTTTCTTTGTGTGGATTTGGGCAGCTGGATATTTGAGATTGTAGCTTTAACGAAGAACTTGCAACGAAGATGGCAGAATTGTGTAGGGATTTAAGGGCAAAAATGTATGCGAAGCTTAATTAATGCTGGAAATTTGATTTTTTTTTTACTGTTTTTGCAATGGCAAATTAATTTTGAAAGTGTTTGAGTTTGATTCCTTTATTTAAGTAGTAAGAGAGAGGAGTGAATATAAACCATAAAAGAAAAGCGTGACTATAAACCTAAGAAATTCAAAATTAAAAATTAAAAATAAAAGATTATGGTAATATGAACTTTTATATTGATTTAATGAAAATTCAAATAAATTGACTTCTTAGTCTAATGCAATCTAAATATAGAGAACTATAATATAATATAAAAAAATCCAAGAATAAAAATCCCATTGACTATATGATAAATTGAGAAAGGATAAATAGCCGTTAGACTCAAAACGTTCCAACTATTAAATTCAAAATCAAAACCATTTTCCCCCTCTTCAAAAGTCCCCACAGTAATAATATACTTTTAAACCAAGAATTTTCGCTCTCTTTTATCACTACAAATCCAAGAAAGCAAGACCCGAAGAAAGAGAGGTTAAGCATCCCTACAACAATGGGCAGCGGCAAACCCGCCGAGGAGGAGAAGAAGATGATACCTGTTTTTACAGTAATCAAGAACGGTGTGATCCTCAAGAACATCTTCGTCATCAGCAAACCTCCGTCCCCATTTTCAGACTATTCCATTCCCGGAGATGAAAATGTGGAGAACCCTGATCGGGAAACTGAGGAAATCTTGGTTGTTGGTCGACACCCAGATTGCAACATCGTGTTGATGCACCCTAGTATCAGCAGATTCCACCTTCAAATCAATTCAATACCCTCTTCACAAAAGCTCTTTGTCACTGATTTATCTTCTGGTAATTG
>CATIWR010264414.1:0-38741 GCA_949677035.1 Omphalea diandra | reverse complement strand
AATACAGTATTGAGCTATTAAATTAATATGAAATGATAATCATGCCTTCTTATAAAAAGACAAACCCAAGCAGATGTAACGAACAATAAACATTATTTCTTTATTTCCAAATCTATCATTTTTTAATATTTCAAAATTTTGATTTTTTTAAAAAATTTCTGGCATTACATTGATTCGATTGAGTAAATAGCAGCTTTAGGTTCTAATAAAATAAAAGGGAGAAAGAAGTGATTATTGTACAATAAAGTCCCAAAACTGCAACATAAAAGTGCTGCAGTTATAGAGAATAAGAATATGCTTCATCTCTATTAAAAAGGAAAAGCGTTTGTTGAAAAAAATAAAAAAACCGACGTAGATAATCTTTATTACAGAATGCATGCAAATTTTAGGATTAGCGTGTTATTTTTGTTGACGAATATTTCAAGATATTTGCTAGGAATAAAGTACATATTTGCTTTCATGCTTTGCCTCGAGTGATACATAAGCACTTTATGTTAAGTTTAGAATGTTTAACTTATAAAATTATTTATTATGGTTATTAATTCCTTGTTCAAATAGATAAAGATAATGGGTTTTTTTTTTTTTTGTTTACTATACCATAGAGATTGATACGTTGCTTAAAAGGCATTTATCATATAAAGATGACATAGAGCTGAAGCTCAGATTAGTAAAAGTTTGGATTTTTCAATGCATCTCCTCGCAAAGCAAAGGGAGGAACCTAAAATAGAACCCAAAATTCGCAACAATTAGCATATATTCTTCCATCATCTCTCAAGACAATTACCCACAAGTCCATTCTGCCAAATTAATACAAAACATCCTGTCCATGCATGAAATACCTAATATTCCCTCGGTCTTCGTCTCAATCACTTTTTTTTTTATTTTTTTTTTACATGAAGATTAAGAAAGTTAGATTTTATTAGTTAATAGTTACTCTTTTTAATAAAATATCTTTTAATAGTATTTATTGTACTTTCTTGAAAAAAATAATGGATTCTTAGAAAAAATGAAGAGATATAAAATAGTATAAAAAATCTCATTAATCACAAAATATTAAACTATCAAAGAAAGAAATATAGAGAATTACAATTCAAAGCAATTAAAAAAATTAAAATTAATCTAGATATATTGAGCAATTAATGAAGAAATAAATTTAATAATTTATAATTAAATCAACGTCTAAATATGAAAAATAGTCATTTTTTGGACTTCTAAAAAAAGGAAATATGCCTATAATATTTGGACTTTTTCCCTTCTCTTTCCGTTTCATGAATCTGGCTCCAGCTAAAGTTCAAACTCATGATCTTTCAACTGTAACACGACCTTAATATAATTGAACCAAAGCTCCGTTGGTTTGGAAATTATTATTTTTAAAAAATGCATTAAACCCCATTATCTATAACAAACAAAAACTTGCAATTCTCCTTCTAGAACACTTTTTTTTTTTTACCTAAACTATGCATTAACGTTAAACAAATACTATGATTACCAAATATCCTCTGGTGATCAATATCAAACTGATGGGCACACAACACCCAGAACTAACACAACATAAAGTTTTGAACTTTAGTACACATATCAATATACAAAATAGAGGAAACAGAAAATCACTAACAGGGGAAGATTGGGTGATTTCTAGAAAATTTGCTACCGAAATGGAGAGAGTCCATCCCTATGATCTTGTTGAACCAATGTTGTATTTATTCGTTAGGATAGTGAAGGCGCGTGGATTATCCCAAAACGACAGCCCATACATAAAGGTCAGGACGTCCACTTAAACCGGCGGTTCATAGACCCGGAGAACCAACTGTCTCACCCGAATGGTGTTTGCGTTGGGCCACAATAGACTTAACTCGGGCAACTCTACTTTAGAAATCTCAGTTTGGGACTCAAATGAGTAGTTTCTTGGCGGCGTCTGCTTCAACCTTTCAGATGTTTCGGTGCGGGATCCATCAGACAGTTTTTTGGCTCCTCGATGGTATCGCCTAAAGAACGGCCCTAAGAAGAACTCAAGCAGGGTGTATGGTGACATCCAGCTCCCTATTTGGATCGGGACTCAAAACGACGACACTTTTCTAGAAACATGAATCTTATAATATCGCCATTCCTATCGAAAACTTAGGATCAGGTAAATGAGAGGACATTGGATCCGATAAAATCGTGGAGACTTGGAGAAGTGGATTTTTATTGGAAGCTTAAAATTCAAAGAAAATTTCACTGCAACTCCATCAAAAAGAAAAGAAAAAAAGGAATTTTTTTTTTTCTCTTACTAAATAGAGAGACTAGAGAGTTAAATGGAGAAGAAGCTTTTAGGGAGAGAGACCGAGTGAAGTTTATTAAACGGAGATAAAGCGTTATTTTCTTCCATTTCAACGGTGGCCTAAATAATCTTAATAAATACTTCCTTCCGTTATTTATTTTTTTTTTTTTGGAGATGCCTTAAAATGCATATACACTCTTATTATATTAAAAATATTTATAATTACTTTTTTTAATTGGCCTTTATTAATTATTGAGCAAGATAAAATACATTTATTGTGTTATAATATAATTAAGGATATAAATAAAAAAAATATGAGTTGACAAACTATTTAATATATTTTCTTAAATAATGTGCAAATTAAAAAATAACGACTTTTTTTGTTATGGATTAAACATCCGACAACCACTATATAATATTGTTTCAAAACAGAGGGAGTAATTTTATAAATTAGTTGTCTTAAATTTTACATTAAATACTCGTATGTTATTTAGATTAAACATAAACAGCTAATTTGTATCTTATCCCTATTTGATTACAACCATAATATAATATTAATTTTAAAATATTAAAAGTCGTTCTTTAATGGTCTTAGCATCACTTGGCATTAGTATAAAATATTAAAATAATGTAAATATGAATATGTTATTGATTATTTTTAATACAAATGTTGGTGATTGAGGAATATACTTTATCTTTCAACTATAAGGAGAAATTACAGTGAACTATTTGTGAATCCTCATAAGGATAGTAAACTGAATTTATTTAGTGACTATTTTAAACTATTTTTTTAATATTGACTCTGATTTTATAATAATTGAATGTGATAATGGTCTTAAAATCGTAACATATGAAGACATAATGATTATGTTTCACTTGTATAAAGATAACCCTGACATACTAATTTATATAAGTGAGACCATAGTGTCACTGTAATTACTTGACGATATTGGTTTTAGTCATCTGTTTTGTCGATGCATTTCAAAACTATGGTACTACTTCACCCCTGTGTTTCAAGACTATCATTCTATTTCATCCCTTGTAATATAAAAATTTCTAACGAAGAAATCTTCCATTAATATAAAAGCCCATATCATCTTAAAAACAATTAAAATTCACCATAGTTAACATTTCTACATCCACTATATATTATTGTCTTGCATTAATTACAGTAGGCATCCATATACAATACCACTAAAATTCACCATAGCTAACATTTCTACCTCCACATATGACATTCACACTCCTAATCTTACTTCATATTAAGTCTAAATCTTTAACGCTAATATTAGTAAGAAAATAACAAAAATAAACAATATACAACTAAAATATAAGTCATTAAGTAGCTCAATTCATCCTCAATGGTCTACATGTTTAACAATATTCTAAAATTCTCTTCTTTTAGTTGCTGAATTCCATCTTTCATAATCTACAAATCAACAGTGGAATTTGCCTGATAGGTGGACTGCCAACACTTGGTGTCATTGTAGAGTTAAAAGCCTCCACCATTCTAATCAGTGTATGCAAAAACCAATCGATACAAGAGGAGGGCAGCTTATATAGAGTTCCTGCCGACATAGATATTATGATGATATACCTCTCTCTACATCTACACAGCCTGTTACAGTATCTTCCTTTTTATCCATTTTCAACAGCATTTGTACTTCCTTCAGATTTCAGGCCTTTGCAAGTACGAATAATTAATGCATACTATAACCTAATTTACATTTAAAAAAAATAAAAATTATCTTACCACATTTCAGCGTTCCAAATCGCACAGCTGCCCTCCACACAAAATTTTAATTTTTTTTCACTAAGTGAACGCCTTAATAAATATGTTAATTTTCCTGCTTTTCCTAGCATTAATTCATGCCAATCTCTTAGAAAGGGTATTTTTGTCATTTTCTAGCATATCTCTTTTGACTAAGGGCAAAAGAGTCTTTTTAAAGATGAAATAACTTTTTAATGTGACAATGCAAACCGAAAATATAATAATATAGTATAATATTAAAAAATAAGAAATAATTTAGTTACATATATTAAATATTAGATGTTTATAATAATTAATCCTAAATTTATTCTAAACATGAAAATTGAATTAAATCTATTAATTTAAATTTATTTTAAATAATAAAATTTTATCATTAAAATAAAATAATTTTATTAATACTATTTTTCTTTTCTTTTTTTACATTACTTATTTTAAACAGATAAAATGACTATAAAAAATAACTTATGTTCGCTATTGAAAGATTCAAATTTCTTCCTTGCAACCCATATTTGCTGTCCTGCATGAACTTTTATTTTGCACAGCCATGAATTTTCATAGCTCACATTTTTATTGCCAATATGATAATACTTAACTATCTAATATGTAGCACATACTCGACACAAAATGACTTGACTCGTGGGTAAATTAGTTTTTTTTCTTAAAAATAAAAGAGTGTTACTTATTTATTTAATTTATTAGCCATTTGATATTTATAATTTAAAATATTGATATTAAAAAAAATTATGATTAAACTTAACATAATAATTTAAATAATTTAATTTTACATTTAAAATTTTTTTTATATAATTTAAAAATTATTTTAATATTATAATATTATTTCTAATGGAGTTATCGCTCGTTAACCAACGGGAAAGAGTTTTTAAGTGGTGAGAGAACATCACTACTCTACTAAGTAATCCATTATTTTGGATGGAGCAATATTGACTAATAAAAGATAAATTATCCAAAAAGTAATTAAGAAAAAAAGAGGGGTTTACCAGCGGTAATTCGAAACTAAAATGGATTCTTAAGTTAAAGTTATCCAACTTTAATTTGTCTAAAAAGAAAATTGTGGCTAGAAATTAATTTGATCAATAAATTTTTTAATAAAATAATTATGATTAGTCAAATTTTCTAGCGGTTACTAATGATTGCTCGATACATCATAATATATAAGGAATATTTGCTGCAACGAACAATACGTTACACCAGAGAAGAGACGGAGACTCCTCTTTCTTCTAATAAAAAATTACAACAAAAAAACCAGTGGCCAAAAGAAATGGCTGCTGCTACTTCACTCGCTCCCACTTTCCTCCACTCATTTTCTTGCTCTCCAAACAGAAAACCTCCTCTCTCCCTCTCCCAACTTAAATGCGTCTCTCTCCTCCACAAAAGCCACCGCCACCATAAATACAGTTATTTTTATTTATTTATTATTATTATTTTTATGGTTGTCGTGAATGGGCAGGATGCATTTACTTTGGACGTGTTGGAGGTGCCACAGAGGTCAGGAGCAGGGTCCGTTTGGGACAAACAAGGTCACATTGTTACCAATTATCATGTCATTCGCGGTGCTTCTGATCTCAAGTTAGTCTCATTCTTATCAAGCTAATTCTGTTGATTTTATTACTTTGTAATGTGTATAAAATATGAATTACTATTAAATATGTTCATACTTGTTTAATGTTGTTATTATTATTTGGTGCAAGGAGCAGCTGAGCTGGTTATTGGATGTGATTGGTTACATTTGGTGTCGGCTGTGGATGTCACTACAGGATTTTAAGTGCACTTAATCAGTTTAACTAAAACATTATTGAATTTTTAATAATTCTTGCAGTTATTCTGATCTACCAAATATATGATATTATGAATAAATTTACAGTTTGTCAATGCAGCTCACCTAAGTTTCGAATGTAGGAATCAGTCTTTTTTTTTCAGTAGTCCTTAACTATTATGCCTCTTATGACGGATGAGATTTTTGTTAAGCTTGATTGCAACATGACAGCCTGTTATAGAGTTTATGGTTTTTTATAAGCATAAAGAAAAAACAAAGTCACAAAATGGAGGATGAAGCTGTCCTCCTTTAGATGATAATTAATAATAGATAAATAGCTATGTGGATGAAATGATAAGATAAAATTGATAAAATGAATTTCTCCAATTTATTAGGTCTCAAATGTTGACTGTCATAGAGTTGTATCTCGGAGGACAATTTCATTTTAGAGTAACAGCAAAGGCAAGTTACCAATTGAAAATCATGGTATTCTTCACCAACCAAATGCATCAAGATATCTTTACCATTCCACATCCTTTTAACTGCCTGTCGTCCTTCCTTTAGAACGCCAGTATTTATTCAGTGGGAAGTCTTCCAATGATTCCAGAAGAGCTCAATCTTTGTACAAATACCATAAAGCTTATTCCTATTAGAACATAAGCTAAAGCGATGTCATGAGATGCATTACACAATCCATACATCAGGTGTTAATGGTCTGTCCTTATTGGCCTCCTTTCTTGTAGCAAATTACGGCATCAATCCCAATGAAGTCCACAGTTCAATCAAAATCATTGAATTTGGCACGAAGTTTATCTTCCAAATGTGATTTCTGGCAGCTGGCGTGCTTATTTGTTTGCAGTCAGATTTAGTTAATTCTAAATGTTAGTAGGAATTATGACTTATTTCCATTGCTAGAACCCAGAAGGGACATTATAAAATGATACGCTCCCATGGTGGTTAAGTTGATGTAAGCTTATTGATCGTTTGATAGCTCTAATATAACGATAAATGTTAATGAAGGACATAGAAAATAAGATGCTAAGGTTTGCAGTTTGTTTGACATGTCTCCATTACATTTTGATTGTGTTGTGACTGTATGATTGCTAGTTGGAGCTGTTTCCACTAGCATTTATCTTCTCCTTAAGTACTCATTTTATATATAGTAAATTAATACATTAAAATTTACACTTAAATTACTTCAATTCACTGAGTCCTTTAACTCCTTGTCCGCTGTATCTTGTGAGTCCTTTGTGATCACAAATAGTCTAGAGAGGGAAGGTTGAAATATTCTGTTAAACTCTGGTCAACACCAGATTGTTCACATTTAATTTAGTGCTAGTTTGGGTACAGGGTCATTCTTGCTGACCAGTCAACTTATGATGCAAAAGTTGTTGGATTTGACCAAGACAAGGATGTTGCTGTATTGCGTGTTGATGCACCAAAAGACAAACTGAGACCCATACCGATTGGTGCTTCTGCTGATTTCCTTGTTGGTCAGAAAGTATACGCTATTGGCAGCCCTGTGAGTTTGATAAACACTTTTTGCTTCTGCTTCTTCATTGTTCCCATTTTCCTGGTAGTAGGAGTCAGGACTATATTAGCCATGAGTGTACGCTAACATCGTATAATATAAAATTATGAAAGCTTCTCCAAACATTGGCTAGAAATGTTGCAGTGGTTTTTATTGATGTATGCTGCCTTGTTTAAAAGGTGAACTAAAATGTGTTTGGGGTACATATTGCCAATCTGGATTGCTAGCAATAGGATTTCTTACTTGTAATTGGATGATTTCTCATTTTGGTCATTATAAAAATTACCTTAATTGATAATTTGATTTCCTGGTTCAATGTTTATTTCTGTTACACTTTGGACTTGACCATCCTCTAACTACTGGCATCATCAGGTATAAAATTAAGGAAAGCTTTTCTTTATTTGTATGTATGTATTTTCATCAGAAACAATGAGTTCATAATGAGCTGAATCCTACATTCATTCTTATGGAATCCGCTGCTAGCATCTCATTTGGCCATCACCAATTGTTTGGAGCCATACAGAAATTTTTGTGAAATAGCATGTTAATGGCTATAAGTTTTTGTCTGTTTGATGTTTTATGGAGATAGAATCATAAAGTGCACATATAAATCAACAGTTATTTAATTATAGTCTTCGTTGGCACGACATTAAGTGATAAAAGGTCATCATCCAGTTATGATTTCACCAAAGCTAGGGCATAGGAGAGAATTTGGTAATAGACAAAGCATGGGAGAGAATTTGGTAATAGACAAAGTCTTGAGCATTGTTGCATTCGGGAAGTGTTGAGTCTGTGTCTTTGTGATTCCATGCCCTAAAATTTTCACATAGCAGGAATAGTGATTAACATGCCATTAATGGAGAAAATAACACATTAATAAAGAATATGCAGTACATCTCACATAATTTCATTTCCAATTACTATGTATCTTCCTAATACATTTCATTTTTTTAAAAAATTTTTTCCTAGTGGGCTTCGTAGAGAAATCAGTTCTGCAGCTACTGGCCGTCCTATCCAGGATGTGATTCAGACAGATGCTGCCATTAATCCTGGTAATAGTGCAGGGCCACTTCTTGATAGTTCAGGAAGCCTTATTGGGATAAATACAACATTATACTCTCCATCTGGTGCATCTTCTGGTGTTGGATTTTCAATTCCAGTAGACACCGTGTGTTATCTTTTAGACTTTGGAAAAATCTTTTCACTATCTGCTTCAAATCAGGGATCATGAATTTAAGCAGCAATGAAGAAAGCAACTACTTTTTCACGCTTGTGAATTACATATTGTTTTTCATTTGTACATATCCAGGTAAGTGGCATTGTTGAACAGTTAGTGAAATTTGGAAAGGTAACTATACACATTTTAGGTATTAAGTTTTCCCCGGATCAATCTGTTGAGCAGTTGGGAGTAAGTGGAGTGCTTGTCTTAGATGCTCCTGCAAATGGTCCAGCAGGCAAAGCAGTATGCTCTAATTATTATTTTTTTCTTTAAGCTATTACTTGCATGTAATATTCAACGTAGTATTCCATTTACTAAGTAAAAGTGATTGAGATTGATGTTCTTTCTGATTTCAAGATGGTTTCTGCATTAAAGCATGATTATCTATTCTGCAGGGTCTGCAACCTACCAAACGTGATTCCAATGGTAGACTTATTTTGGGTGATATCATAACATCAGTGAACGGAAGAAAGGTTACTAATGGCAGCGACTTGTACAGAATCCTTGACCAATGTAAAGTAGGCGAGAAGGTATAGTATTTATGTACTGATTCTTTTCTTTTCCTTTTCTTGGATTAAATTTTTTTGGAAGATCTTCTCATCCTTTAATATGGGTGGATGGAGGGAGAGAAGGATATTTGATTTTAGGAGGGAGATAAGTGAAAGAGAGTAGTTTGTCGCGTTTTAGTATTGAGGTTTAGTACTTTCTAAGATGTCTTAGCAACTTCATTAAGACTAGTAGCCTAGTAGTTGAGTGCGTGCCTGTAATGCAGGAGGGCGGGATTCTAACCCGGCCATCCCATATTCGCTTTAAATATTTACAATAAACAATAAAAAGTGTAATGGCATTCAATGTCTGTGTTATTGTTTATAGATGAGGTAGAATAAGAGTAGGGAGTAGATTCCTTACCCTTTTTCTTAATAAATGACTGGGCTAATATTGGGAACTAACACATTCCTGCTACTCAGCATTTGGCCCAATTGATAACTGGGTGGAAGTAGTTAAATATGTCTGTGCATTAGTGGCAAGGATACTTTGCAAAAACCGGCTATATTCTCTGGTGTTGTACTCTTACAGCCTTCATGTAAATTTTTTTAATTACTTTCTTCAATGTTACAAGTATTTGAAGCATACTACATATGATGCGAGGACTGGTTAAACAAATTATATTGCTAATTCTCTGAAATCTTAGAAAGTTCTGCTAACAAGTACTCATGATAGACAAGTCATGGGAGCTAAGTTAGATATGATATAACATTGAGTAATTTTATACTCAGGTGATTGTGGAGGTGTTTCGTGGTGATCACAAGGAGAAGATCCCTGTAACACTCGAATCAAAGCCAGAGGAGTCAAGTGTGTGAAAGGTCAGGCATGTATATTTGGTTCAGTACATAGGCAAGAACGTCATTATTGTGTATTGATTGTTAAGAGGAAAGACTGTTGTTGTACATATAACAAATACTGTTTTCTCTCTGACAGCAATTATCACACTGATAAAGCAAAACTGAATTTAATCCCTTTAGAAAATGTGCCATTCGGCCTTCAAAGTTTACGCTTGAAAAGGGTTGTTCCCTCTGGAAAATGATTCAGTATGATGTACACAAACTCGCAAGGATCTAATGAATTTCATCAAACGGTTGTAAGCACATTGCACGACACACACGTGAACTACACAAAAATGTATGATACATTCTTGATAGTGCAGAGCATTGACATCCATGTGAGAAATCTGTGTATGTGAAGGAAAACGAGCTGTCAACATCGACTGGAGTAACAACGTCGAATGATATTCCCTGTACACGATAACTCTCATAGCCATCATCTAATCCCATAGGACCAACTTGCGTTGCCCTAGTAATTTCAAACTGAGTTATGGTTGACCAACTCGCGTTGGCCTAGTAATTTCAAACTGAGTTATGGTTCAACCGTGCTCGGCATTTTCTTGGCAATGGACAATTGATGCCTAACTGTTGATTCAGCTATTGTGCTATTGTGCTAGGGACTCCATTGTCGAAACAGCAATTTGAGTGGCGTTACATGAACTAGTGAGTTTTTAGGTGATTTACGGAGTTAGATTTTTGGCAGCCGACAATTTGTACGTAATAAAAGACTGCTATTGCTATAGCTGCTTTAACCCATAGTATAAACAGTATAAATCATACCATAAATTAGTAGCTGTTCTTACTCTCTCGAAGCTAGGCTAAGCATGGTTTTTGGGATTTTTTGAATTTGGAATTTTTTGAATCGAATTGAAAATCAGACTAAAATAAGTATTTGACCAAAAATATAAAAAAATGGAATTGATATAAATTTAAAATTGATTTCGGTCTCGGTCTTCTTTTAAAAACTTTACTAAGGATTGGACCAAAATTTAACTGAACCGAAAAATTGATTTTATATATATATATATATATATATATATATATATAATTTTCGGATTATATATTAATTTAATACATGTATATATTGCATATTTAAATAAAAATATAGAAACTAAATATTGTAAATATATTATATATTTGTACATTGGAATATTACTCAATATAATTCTTTTTTATAATTATGAAGTTATATTTTTATTAATTTTATGCATTCAAAATAATATATTTCATAATATTTAAAAGAACAGCTTATATGAATAAAATAGATTAAAATAATTATAATTATGAAATTTTTAAAAACTAAATTTAGGACAGAACTAAAACCAAACTGAAAATAAATAACTAAATAATGCTAAAGAATTGGACCGGAACCGAATCAATTTTTGATTTAGCTTGACCTCGATCTTTCATCTTATTCAACCGATCTCGATCCTTTAATTTTGAAGGATCGATTCTTCTTCGCTCTAGTTCTGAGAGACCAGACCAGACCGTGCTCAGGCATACTCGAAGCAGCCCTCAGTAGTTCTTTAATGATGCATCCCATGATTTGTTCTTTACGGAAATGCTGCCCGAGCACCAAAGCTCGACTGGTAGGGATTCTTTCCGGAAACTGGTCTTATTTATCTTAGCCCAACTATAGGACAGACCATTCATGGATAAAGAAAACTAACAGAACATTTAAAATATTACTTTAAATAAATTAAAGATTATTTGATAATTTTTTTAATCCTTGTAAAATTGTCTTAAATGAAAATTAAAAAAGGAGTGTATATATATATATATATATATATTCTGTGTTGTCCTGAATTTTAAGTATATGGATTATTTGAATTTATGATATTAATATCATAGCACCATGCTTTAATTGCTATGACATTTCTATTGGAGTGACAACCAACTCAACTCAATGTAGAAAGGAGTTGATTTTATATGAAAACAAAAAATTAACGACTCAATTGATCTTGAACTAAGTTAAGACTCTTGTTGATGAAATTTGAATTACAACTTTCAAACCAGTTAGAGTGTCATTTTCATGATTAGCTAATCTATTATTTTTAGAGGTAGCAAATGAGAAATATTAATCAGATTCGATTCAAACTAATTTTGGGTTGGATTAATTTTGAGTGATTTCTTTTTTATTTTTTGATAAAATAAAATTTAGTCACTTTATCTTGCGAATAAATCGAATAATGATGTCAAAGTTTACAAAATTTTGAATTAATTTTTGAGTTTTCACATGATAAATTCACTTATATTAACCTTTTTAAATAAAAAATATTATTTTGAATTTCAATATATTTTGAATATTTTTATAATTTAAATTAAATCAAATTTATATCAGTCAGGTTTGATTTAAAAATTTTAAATCATTTTGAATTCATATATATTTTTAAATCAAGTTAAATTTAAATCATTCTTTCCAAAATAGGTTGAAATGGAATTTTCTAATCAAGTAAAAGACTACCACTCTAGTTATATTTTCAAAGGCGCTTTGGCTATCGAGGCTAGGGGTGTCCAAAAATTGGACCAGATTGAATAACCAATAGAATTGATTTAATTCGATTAGGTTTGTTTGATTCTTTAATAAAAATCAATTGAGCTTGATTTTTATTTTAAAAAATTTAGATTTTCGGTTTTTAGTTTAGTTTTTTATATAAAAACTGAATAAACTGAAATTATCAATAAATCAAACTAATTTGAATCGAACTAGATTTAAAATAAATGTAATTTAATTAAATTAAACCGAACCGAACCAAATCAAAATTCTATAGGTTCATTTTGGTTTAGTTTATATGTATGTAAAATTCTGTTTAATTGGTTAGATTTTTTCAATTATTTCAAAAATTTTGATTTGATTCGATTTTAAAAATATAAAATTTAATATATTTAATTTGAATAAAAAATTAAACCGAATAAGTCCAACCGACCATTTGCATATGCATTCAATGTTAAATGCTAGGTAACACCATCAATTAATCATAGTCAATTGAGTGGGCTAACAAATACACCCACTATCAAGAGAGGTTTTAAGTTGAATTTTTAATAAAATAATAAACTCAACTAACTAAAATAATAAACTAAACAACGCAATTAGCAGAGTGATTATAATTATGTAAATTTTTGTTTGTAATGAGTGTTATGTTAATGACTATCATAATATAAGTCAACTTTTTGTGACAATTCTTTCTTCAGACTTGTAATGTAATTAGTTGGGAACCCCCACGCATTGTACGGACTGCAATTCTATTTATATTTAAAATAGATTTGTAGTTAAAATTTTAATATATTAGTAAATTATTGATTTGTGGTTATTGATAAAATATTTTTAATAAAAATGAAATAGATAATATAACTATAAAAAAAGTGTTATTTATTTAGTTTTTGATAATAGAATCAGAAATAGTGAATATATTTGAAAATGTTTGAAAAGAAGAAAGAGTAAATTATTAATGAAATCCTTGCAATGCATGTACATAAATTTAAAATTAATGAATATTAAATTAAAGTTAATATATTTAAATTTAATTGATTTTTTATTAAGTTTTATTGAAACATTTATTTTAGCTTTTAGCATAATAACTTTTAAAAGGAGAGAGGGGGAGAAAAAGAGAACTTTCAAAATTATATTAAGTTGATGCACAAGTGATAAAATTATACATTTATCTTTTTATTGACTACCATTATGATAAACATAAAATCACAATCACTAATTTGCATATTTTAATCACTCGAGGAAATGGCAACACATTTCCATGTAGTACTTGAAACTTTGAGAAATTTATTATTGCTAATGCGGGAGCAAGGAAAACAAATGAAATTCCTTGAATTAAAAGCAACCTTGTTCGAACAGATGTTTGTAGAAGAGTGGAGGATAATTATATTTTTAAATTATTTATTAATTGCATTTAATAAATAATATTAAAGTAAAAAGTTTGATGTCTACTATTTATTTGGTGTGTTAAATTTTAGCATATTATTTATTATTAGGGATTTTATTTTTGCTTTTTCAAAGCCCATTTGTTGTTTTTTACATAATAGTTTTATTAGAATGATTTATATTGAAGAATGAATTTGGTACTATTTGGAGAATTTTTTCCTAATTGGCAGAGTAAATTTTTTTCATGTTGTAGGTCTACTATTTATAATAGGAGTTTTGGTTATTGAGAAACATTTAAAATGTGTTGAATAATGGCTAATATATAAGTTGCATATTTATTTTCACGACGATAAGATTCACGTAATAATTTGATAGTTTTGATATATTCTTGTTTGTAAAAATAAAGGTATGTGTCATATATGAATAAGACATTTATTTTTGTGGTGGCAATATTTTTTTATCGACTGGAATTGGGGTGAAATTATCAAAGTTACATGCTTGTAGAAAAATTTTAAATCTAGATGTTGTAGTATTGTTTGATGTGTTAGTGGCATATGGAACTATGAGTTTCTGCAAAATTGGAGAAGAAAAATTATGGAGCGGAATTGAATTTTGTTAATGTTATAACAAAGTTTATTTTCTTACTCTATTTCTTGATATTTAACTTTTTTCTATCATGATTCGGGCCTCATGAGTTGTATCAGCATTAAGTCTTAATTTTATTATAATTAATGAGATTATGATTTTGTATTTTAGGTATTTGTAGTTATTGTTATTGTTGTAATTATTTGAAAGTGGCTTGTTTATTTTGTTTGACTTGTCCTGTTAATATGAAATTGTTTTTTTGTTCCAATTTAATATGAGCTTAATTCAATGATCATTTTCACTATACAAAATCATTTCATTTCAAAAATAAGATATATATAATTTATTAAATATTTAAATAAAAATGGAAAATTTAATCAAATTCTGTTTGTGCTAGATTTTTACCTGATTTAAAAATAGCTTTTAAAGATAATTATTTTTTTATAAAAATTATGAAAAAATTTCATATAAGTAATAGAGAATGTAAATGGATACTGTTAAAATATATTATAAAAAATTGAATAATAAATGATTTGACTTGAAATATTATTTTTAAGGCGATCCTGAAATTATTTGGTGCATGAAAATTTAATTTAAATTATTAAAATATTTAAAATTAATTTGAAAATAAGAATTTTTTTTTTAATTTTCAAAGTTTTATAAACTTGATTAAATAGTTGGTTTTCTTTATGTGTGGTCATTTGATCTGAAAATAGATTATATTTAAGTTATAAGCATTTAAATGAAAATAATTTTTGTCATTAAATTAGGTTTATATAAAATCTGTATGTTTGAAAAATTATTTTTTTGAAAAATTATATTTTGTTAACAAAGTATGGAATAATATTATATAAATAATACAAAATTTAAATAGACTTTTTGAAATATATTTTAAAGAAGTAAATAACAAATGATTTGATTCAACCATATCTTAAATATTATTTTTATAGATAAATCTGAGATGCGATCTAAAATTATTTTTATATGTAAACTCAATGGTTGATTCAAACCTAATTGAAACATAAATAATTTAATCTGAAAATAGGATGACCCTAAAATGTCCGACCGAAAAATAATGTGACTTAGACACGTTTGCGACCTCTATCCCCAAAACATTTGGAATGTAGTTTTATTTCTATATATAATAGGTTTATAATACTCTATTCGTCCACAGAGAAATAATTTAATTGAAAATTTTTTAATATTAATTGATAATTTATGCTTTACGTGGTTATAATATAATATATTTTTAAAATAATTTAAAATATTAGTGAAAGAGATCCTTGTGCACAAGAAATTTTAAGATAATTTGCTTTATTATTTTAAAATAAAAAAACCATAATCAGTAGCATACTTAGGGTTTAAATTTTAAGAAAAACGAATACATAGATTTTAAAAGAATAAAAATAAAAATAAACTTATATTTATTTTTATTCTATGATTAAAGAATATTTATTTTGTATTTTATAGATGTGTATATAAATTTCATTAACAAATTGAAAATGTTAAAGTATAATATAAAAGATTAATAATAAAATATACAAAATTAAAGAGCTTTCAAAAATTAGAGAGGGTAAGTGATCCAACATTTCTAGTTGGAATAAAACAAAAAGTGTGTATGTACAAAGATAAAATGAAATTTATATTATTATTGAAATTTTCATAAAAATGAGTCATTATTTAAATGGATGGCATAGAATTGTGTAATTCTGTTCATTAAATTACATATAAATAATTTCCATAAATAGCAATTAATACATTACTTGGATTAATGAGGAAATTGTGCAACTAAATAATATTATTATGTAATTTTTTCACGGAATATCTCACTTTCCTGGAATTTTGTTTCCACTATCTCACTTTTCCGATCCATACATCTCCAACCTTCAATTTCATGTTACTCTGTTCAAGGATATTGGTCCCTTTTTGTTCAGCCATTTCTATAATCCAATACAGGGTGTAAGGGAGCCGTTAAATAAATTATCATGTTAGAGTTCAATTTAGACTTCAGCCGATTAAAAGCCTTATTTTCTAATTTTAGACTCAAATTAGAAAATAATTTTTAGTATTATGGATAATATTTTCTTACCCAAAAAAAATCTTTATAAAAAATAGTTAAATTAAAAAAATAAATTAATTTAATTTTGACAATAAGTAAAATTGCACTCAAATAGGTGAAATTAGAGTGCAACAGAAAGGAATAAAAATTCACTTTGAACTTCACATACTTCTTCAGTAGAAAATTAAAGGGATGACACATTGTGAGAATGAGATATATGCCCCTGTGAACCGAACAAATAATGTGGAATTAAAAGGAACTCATGAAGGAGTTGTGTTGTGAACTTTTGACGTAATTGCTTCCATTGTTGAAAAATAATGCAAGGAGCTCTTGTCAGTAGTTGCATGGATTTGGTATACAAATTTGCCGTAGGATGCAAATGATATATATCCTTATCTTTCTTGTGAACAGAAAAATAGAATTCGGAGGCTTGTTTTTGAGATGGCAGGAGCACACAAAAAGAAATCAGTATGTGATTCTAATGGTACATCTCACATCTCCCTACAATTGCTATGTGAAGTTGCTCATGTTGAAAAACACTCATCTGCTAGAGTATCCATGTTGTCGAGAAAGGGAATTGGTTTGCACTTGAATGCTTTAGCAAATACATCAGGTGATGGTAAAATTGTCAACATTGAGACTGTATCTTACATGAAGCACGAAACCTTCATCCTTTTCTAGTTATATTTGACATCTGGCTGAGATCCTAAAAGCGAGTCCTTACCTTCAACTTCTGTGAAACAGGAGATAGGCTTGGTCCTTCGTGACAGTGGAGATATATAATTATGGAAAATGCTCCTCAAACATCAGTAGATGCTTATGAAGGCTCCAGCACTGGTAGTCCCAATACCAAAATATTCAATTTAATTTCTAATTACCCCCAAAGCACAAACTGGAAAAT
This sequence comes from Omphalea diandra, assembly GCA_949677035.1. Lineage (NCBI taxonomy): Eukaryota > Viridiplantae > Streptophyta > Magnoliopsida > Malpighiales > Euphorbiaceae > Omphalea > Omphalea diandra. Next base: position 21,382 of record CATIWR010264414.1, on the reverse strand, counting down.
GGTGCAGCATCCCGCAAACGCTGCAATTGTAAGAGGTCAAAATGCTTGAAGCTGTAAGTTTGTTCATTCTTGTAAATCTATATGTATAACTTTGAAGTGCCCTTAATTACAGCTAAAATGAATTGTCTTAATTCATATACTAATGGTGATGTGATAAATACGGTAACTAATAAATCAAAATCCTTGTTATATCCATGATTAAAAAGCAAAGGATACCAAATTGGATTTCTTCTTAATGCATATTTTCAGTTGCCATGTTATCTCTTTGCTCACTTTTATCACATCAATACGAATGAATCTGCTTAAGCCCTCAACATTTAATAAATTATTTAGCCTTCAAACCCTTAAAAAAAGGAAAAAAGGGGCCTACATGAAATCTAGGAGCAAAAACACTGACACTTACACCTACAAAGTAAAAGATATCAAAAAAAAGTAGACCATAAAAATTCACTGCACATACAAATTTCAGAGACAAAGATCAAAATTAAGTTGAAGAAATCTATCTTTCTTTCCCCTTGTAACTCGACTATTCTTTTCGATATATGTTGGAAATTCTTGAATCCATGGACTTCATAAACTTGAGTTTAAATGTTGGGCTTGAATCACAAACACACTAATTGGACTTAGACTTATCTTCAATTGGGCTTAAAAATGAGCTTATAATATTGGGCTAGCCTCATGGCCTTAGCCAATTTTGGTTTTGGCTCTCCAACATATATATGTCACTTAACATTATCATTCTTTTTCAATATGGGATATTTGTTCCACATTTTCCAATACTCTCCCTCAAGTGCAACTGGCTTGGACTTTGTTTTGGTTTTGGAGTTCAGTTGTCACTTGCTCAAATATCGACTGACTGGCTTGGGCTTCAACTTCTTCAACTTTATTGGGCTCCTTTTAGTTCAGTTCTCAATTTGTCTCATGCTTCACACACATGGTCCATGGTCCAATGGGTTTGGGTCCTCCACCTAGCCTAATCCAGATCTTTCAGGCTTAACCTTTTAGCAACCTTCTTTGGTGGATTGAACACTTGGGCATTTCCACACGAGCCTCCAAGATCACTTGTCCTATTACGACATTGGATCCATGGACTTGATTTGCTTGAGCTTTATGAAGTTGGGCTTGCAAATTTGGGCTTGGTTTTGAACTTGCATCACAAACACACCAATTGGACTTAGGTTTGTTTCCAATTGGGTTTGAAAATGGGCTCGTAATGTTAGACTAACCTCCACCAAAATGGCCTTAGCCAATTTTAATTTTGTCTCCCCAACATTATATGCCACTTAACATTGTCATTCTTTTTCAATGTGGGATATTTGTTCCACATCTTCCAATAATATCATTAATATTTGCATCCAATTTTCTTCTCTCATCAGTGAGGTCCCTTATCTGCCTTTCACCACCTTTTGACTAATTCAAGATCTCTCTTTTCCTTAATTTAGTGCCACAATTGCTAACAAAGTGCAACAAAAAAGTATAAAGAAAAGTGAGCAAGACAAATCTTAAATCTACATTTAGAACATCATGTAACCAATCATGATTATGTAATAGGTTCTTAAGGAAAATAATATCCTACGAGCACTAACACCATTATAAAAGCAAGGGATTGTTATGTAAGTGAAAATAAAGTGAATCTCACAAAATTATGGATGTGTACTTTCTTATTTTGATGTTTTGGCAGTAAGATGGTTCTTTAGATGTCATAATAGGCCTCACTTACAATAATACCATATCTCACTCATGCAAGATTCTGCTTCTGCAGTTAAGTCCTCATCTGTCATAGAGCATCATACTTAAAAAAGATTGTTGCAGATCAACCGAGCAAGATATCATGAAATCTATAATGCTGACAAAGAGAAAGTAGAAAGAGACAGAAAGAAGAAGAAGAAAAAGCAGAATAAAAAGAACATCATCACTATTAAAGAAACTTGACGTGAGAGATTCTTTTCAATGCTTGAGCTTGAACTTGAACACCATCCATCTCTCTTTCTTTTTCATTTTTGCTTTAAGAGATTCCAACTCCAAAACTAATGTTTTCCTTTTTCTTTATGCTTTCACACGATGTTAGAGAGAACTCTTTATGAAATGGCTCATCTTAGTGCTTCCACGTGTATTTTGATTCTCTCATATACATCGTTAATGTTAACCCATTTTTGAATGATGGAATGTCCATATCATATTTAGTGAATCATGGATCATACATGATCGATTAATCATAGGAATATCAAGATCAATAAAATCGTTCCGCCTCTCAATCAAGCTTCATTCACTTCCTAATCAAAAAAATTTATCTTATGAGTCTAGCAAGAAAGTCTTGTTTTGTGAGGACTATTGTTTACCAATGTCTGGTAACTCACCCTCACATACCAACTGAAAATTTTTTAACCAATAAGTTTGTTCAATGTGTTGGTCATTGACATTCTTCTAGAAGATTTCTTAAGAGCTTATCTTATCATCTTTTTTGTTATATAATATCATACCCCTACCCTGCTAAGTATGGGGGTTATTTAACTTAACTTTTTTGTTAATCGTTTCATCAACCATGTCTTTAGTTAGACGTATGGTTGAAAGTTGTAATGAGCTATAATCAACTCTTGTATTCAGCTTTTGTAATACTTATTTAAGGCATTTTGTATGTAATGAAATATGTATGTATGAAGAGGAACTAAGTTAAATGTTTTAGTTTTTCTCCAAAAACCTTTGTTCTAGCTCTTGAATTTATTTTTCTTATTAGAATTTAGTCTTAATTTAACATGGTATCAGAGTATTTATAGATCTTCAAAGGCCATAAAGAGAGAACAAGTGAGTTTAACACCCACCAAAAGACCTAAACACCTTGAGTGAAAATTGATGCCTTCAAAGAGATTCTCGACCCCAACTCTACCCAGCTTCAATGGTAAAAACTACCATGTATGGGCTGTGAAAATAAGGGCATATCTAATGGAATTTGACCTTTGGGATGTTGCGAAAATAGGTAGAAATTAACACCATTGATAGCCAATCCCACCATAGCACATGTGCTAAGAAGTACAAGGCCTTGTTACAATTCATTTCTTTGGTTTAGAGTCAATCTTCACCAAAATTATAAATTGTAAGATAGCAAAACAAGCCTGAGATCAGCTCAAGGAGGAGTTCCAAGACAGTGACAAAACCATTCAAGTTTTGAATTTATGGAGAGAATTTGAAATTCTCAAGATAAAAGACTCAAAAACACTTAAGGAGTATAGTGACAGGCTAATAAGGATAGTAAACTAGATTAGACTTCATGGTGAAGACTTTTCAGACAAAAGCATAGTGAGCAAAGTCCTTGTGAATGTTCCAAAAAGGTTTGAGTAAAAAATCTCTCCTTTAGAAGACTTAAAGGATCTTTCCACCATCACTTTAATAGAAGTGTTGAGTGTTTTCATTGCCATAAAGTAAAGGTTTAACATTAGGTGGGAAGAGGCACCTAAAGGGGCTTTCTTGGCAAGGCAAGGTGAAGGAGGTCAATCAAGTGGGAGCAAAAAGAAAGCAAATGAAAAAAAGGTAAAGGAAAAGAAGAATGTTGATAGGGAAAATAGTGGAAAGAAAGGCAAAATTTCCACCTTGTAAACACAACAAGAAGAAGACACATGCTGAGAAATATTACTAGTATAGGTTTGATATTCAATGTAGAGCCTGCAATTAATTTAGACACATGGCAAAGTGTGCAAGAATAAGCATGCATAATGTGTCCAATGAGCATAAGTAACTGAAGACCAAGAAGTTCCAATTACAAATCTTTTTACAACAGCACTCTATGTTGCCAAAAGTGAAATCACATGGCTTGTTGAAAGTGCCTACTTTAGTCGTATGACATTTGATGAAGAGAGTTTCAAGGTCCTAGATAAGTCTTTCTAGTCTAGAGTGAAGGTTGGAAATTAAGCTTAGGTCGAGGCTAAAGGCAAAAGGATAGTGGTTATCAACACACCAATAGGTACAAAATCAATTTTAAAGGTTCTATTTATAATTGATATTAGCTTAAACCTGCTTAGTGTTGGCCAACTACTAGAGAAAGATTATGAACTACACTTTAAAAAGAAGAAATGTTTTATATTTGATCCAAATGGGAATGAGTTAATGATTGTAAGCATGAGGGATAGACTATTCCCTTTTTGGATATCAGTCAAAACACATTTCATGCATACTCTACTATGGTAAATGATTCTATTTTTTAGCATAAGAGGTTAAGGTATTCAAACTTGAGTTTGATGCATCAAAGGAATTTAGTTGATAAGCTTACCTATTATTAAGGAAGTAAAAGAAGTATGCGAAGCTTGTTAATATGAGAAGCAAAACAAGTTGCCATTCTCATAGAGCAGCTCGAGAGCTGCTGAGAAATTACAGCTAGTGCACTTTAATGTATGTAGACCTATAAGTGTACCAACCATGAATAATAGTAAATACTTTATATTATTCATTGATGATTACTTAAGATACTGTTGGGTGAGCTTTTTGAAATAAAAATCAGAAGTGTTGAGTAAGTTTATGAAGTTCAATACTCAAGTAGAGAAAAAAGTTGGATGTGCAATTAAAGTGTTGAGATCAAATAATGGAGCATGTGTCCGAGAATTTCAAAATTGTTCGTGACAAGGAGGGTATCAAGCACCGACTCATTATTCCTTACACTCTATAGCAAAATGGAGTAAGTGAGAGGAAGGAATTACTATATGGAGATGGCATGGTGCTTGTTGCATGAGAAAAACCTGTCTAAGCATTTTTGGGCTGAGGCAGTCAATATTACAGTGCATTTATTGAACTTACTGCCAACTAAAGCTTTGAATGGCAAGGTTCCATTTGAAATGTGGTATGGAGCTAAGCCTTCTGTGAAGCATTTGAGGGTGTTTGGGTATGTTTGTTACTCACATGTACCTGAAGAAAAGAGAGACAAGTTGGATAAAAAATCTGATGCTGGTATTTTTTTTAGGTTATAGTAATGTCACTAAGGGATATAAAATTTTCAATCCCACAACCAAGCTGATATTTGTAAGCAGAAATGTGAAATTTAATGAAGATATTGTATGGGCTTCAAAGGAAGGAAAAATCCAAGATAAAGTTGAGATTGATACATTGCCTCAAGAACATAAAATACTTAAAGATGAAGAAAGTTCATATAGTGATACTAACTATGTTATGAGAGGCACATGACTGTTACAAGATATTTATGATAGATGTAATGTAGTCACTCTTGAACCAATAACTATATTGAAACATCTAGTAATAAAGGTTGGAGGAAGGTTATAGAGGAGGAGATTAGTATGATTAAGAAAAATGGCACTTGGAAGTTAGCTGAAAATCTTGAAACTCATAAGACAATAGGTGTTAAATGGATTTATAGAACTAAACAAAATTCTGATGGTTTTGTAAATAAACTTAAGGTCAAATTTGTTATAAAAAGCTATATTCAACAAGCTATAAAAGATTACACTGATACATTTGCACCGGTAGCAAGATATGACACCATAAGACTCCTACTGGCACTTGAAGCAAAAGATAATTGGAAAATCTTTCACCTTGATGTAAAATCATCTTTTTTTAAATGGAGTTTTGGAAGAGGACATCTATGTGGAACAACCTAAAGGCTTCATAATCATAGGTGAAGAATAGAAGGTTTATAAGCTCAACAAAGCTCTCTATGGGCTTAAGCAAGCTTTAAGATCTTAGCACAACAGAATTGACACTTATCTGCTATAGCAGGCTTCCTTAATAGTGAAAATGAAGCTACTTTATATGTTTTAAAAGGAGAAGATGAGGTGAAATTAATGGTGTCCTTGTATATTGATGACTTGCTGGTGACAGGAGGAGATGCCCTGGAGATTGAGAAATTCAAGAAAGAAATGCAATAAGAATTTGAAATGTCTGATTTGGGAGAAATAACTATCTTTATGGGAATGGAGATTAATCAATCTGATAAAAAAAGTTCATTTCTTAAACAAAGTATGCTTGGGTAGTTCATAAGAACTTTCAGTTTGATGGAGCCAAATCAACTACAACACCTCTAATGGTGAATGAGAAATTAGTAAAGGAAGATGGAAACAAGAAAGCAAATGCTTCAATTTATAGAAGTATTGTGGGCAGCCTATTATATCTAGCTGTAACAAGACCTGACATTATGTTTGCAGCTAGCTTGCTCTTAAGGTTTATGCAAATTCCAAGTAAAATCCATTTTGGCATGGCTAGAAAAGTGTTGAGGTATATTGTTGGTACTACTGATTTTGGACTTTGGTTCAGCAAAAGTTAAAGTGAAGAGTTGTCAAGGTATGTTGATAGTCATTAAGCTGGGAGTGTTGATGATTCTAAGAGTACCTCAGGGTATTTTTTTTTCCCTCTTTTGGGAGTGGTGTATTCTATTGGAATTCAAAGAAGCAAGAAGTGGTGGTGCAATCATTTGTTGAAGTTGAGTATATCTCAGCTGCAAATGCTGGAAATCCAGCCATTTAGTTTAGAAAGGTGTCAACAGAACTTAGTTATGTTCAAAGTAATCCAACAACAATATAGGTGGACAACAAGTCTGTCATTGTCATTGCAAAGAACCTGATTCAACATGAGAAATAAAACATATTCAAGTCAAGTTTCATGCAATAAGGGAGGTTGAAAAGGCTAGAGAAATCAAACTCTAACTCTGCTAAAGGAGTAGATTATTGATATACTTACCAAAGCTCTTCTAAGAGCTAAGTTTGGAGTTTTAAGGTCAAACTTGGAGTCTTTAAAAGAATATCAAAGAAGAGTGTTGGTCATTGACATTCTTCTAAAAGATTTCTTAGGAGATTATGTTATTTGTTTTTTTGTTATGTAATATTAAACCCCTACCATGCTAAGTATGGAGTTGTTTAACTTCACTTTTTGATTAGTCACTTCATCAACCATTTCTTTAGTTAGAAGTATGGTCTAAAATTGTAGTGAATTATAATTAACTCTTATATTCAGCTCCTGTACTCCTTATTTAAAGTATTTGTGTGTAATGAAATACATATGTATGGAGAGGAACTAAGTTAAATGTTTCAACTTTTCTCCAAAAACCTTTATTTCAGCTCTTAAAATTATTTTTTCTTGTTAGAATTCAATCTTAATTTAAGACAACGTTACTTATAAGGAGGCCAATTGATGCTAGGTGCAAATTGGGAGGCTAAGAGACTAGAACGATTACAACATAGAGATTGTACATGTTGAACACAAAATTCAACACTGATTTGCCACATTAGCGAAAATACAACCAAACTCAATAAAATTTCAACACATCACCATTCTACCTTCTTTTTGCTTCAGCTATATATCTATATATATATATATATATATATATATATATATATATATATATATATATATATATTTCACTGTTGATAATTACGTTCCATCAAATATATTTATAATTTGGTTAATGTTTTTATTGCAAAATTACAAATAACCATGCTCTTTATGAAAATCTATTATTGGCTTCATTTCAAAATGATTGTTATCGTCTATTTTTATATTATTTAAAAAAATATGTTTAATACTTTGTCAACTCATAATTCATAGTATATTTTTTACATGCTTAATTGGATTTAATAATAAATTAAAATTATTTATAAAAAATTTTTTTATTTAATAAAAATAGATATTTATTTGAGACATATAAACAAAATAATGAACAAATTTTTTAAGATAGAGAAATATTATTATGTCATCAATTCAGTTTGTAAACTCATTTAATAATTGATGATGCTTAACAAACTACATTAAGACTATTTATTTCACATAATATAATTTTTTTAAATAAAATATTTTTTGAAAGACACTATAAAAAATTAATTTTTTTTATTTATAAAATTCTAACAAAATTTAGAGCATAAATATTTTATATTTATACTATTTATGATTTAATATAAGAAAAAATATTAAAAATGAAAATTTTTATGGGTCTCATTCATTTTCAGCAATCACTACTGATGATGACTGGTGAAATGTATCCGTAGTAAAAAATGGTCATTAATAATAAATATATGTATTTATATTATTTATTTTTCATTTGGATGAGTTTGTTGAAATCCGAAAAATGATTTTCCATTTTCAAAACAAAATGTCATTTTTCTAAAAATGGATTTAATTTTTCTTTTGATCAGGATCCGTTGATCAATTTTGCTGAATATACTAAATAGAAAAAAATGTAAAGAAAAATATTTTCTTAAAAATTATTTTTCATAAAAGAAATGAAGCAAGATGTATTTATTCAGTTATTAAACAAGTGGTGCTTAACAGACTATGCTAGATTCGTTTAGATTCATTTATTAATCACGGTTAAATTGTTAAAGACGTCAAGGTTCTAATTAAATTCTTTTCATAAGTAGAATCTGATTAAATATGTCAAATCTCTTCTTATGCAATACAAGTTTAGTTTAGGGGTAAACTAGCAGACGGGAAAAAATGGCTCAATGGCACTAGAGTTCTTCTAAGATTATAAAGTTGTTAGTCAAAATTTAATCACGCACTAATCAATAAAAAAACAACCTCAAAAGCAGTTTTTAAGAAATCAATGTTTGAAAATTGAACTGGATTAATCGGTTGAATGAATTAAATTAAGAAATGAATTAGTAATTAATTTGCTTCATTTCAAACTAATTTTTAATATTATTTTTTTATTTTTAATTATTATCTATATTTTTAAAACTATTTTAATAATATTTTTAAATTTAATTTATTATTGAACTAATCAAATCAAATCTATTAGATTGTTAGAATAATCAAATTAATAATCGATTAGCTAATGACTCATTGACTGATTTAGTTTTAAAAATTTTGTTAAAAATTAGGCAAAATACATATTGACAGGTGATTATATAATTAAGATTTTGTATTTTAATAGTTTATTGGTAAAAAAATTAATTTTTTTTTCACTTTTTCACAATATTATCCAAATCTCATAAAACACTACAAAAAAAAAAAAATCATAGACAGCAAAATAGCCTCTAAATGGTCTCTAATAAGCAATCACATTTTGTGGTCTGAAAGATCTTGGTAGCAAAGAGTTTAATGATCACAAAATAATTGTGGTCGCTAAACAATCTCCTTATAATTGCTAAATGATGATCATGGGAGACCACAAGGGACAATTTAGAAATCACATAGTTGTTGTTATTTAAGGACCACATTATATGGTTTGTAGTTGGTGATCTCTATACATATATATATATATATATATACATAATCTCTATTTTGTGGTCTAATTAGAGACCACAATTTTTTGTTGTTGTTTATATACCCCATATTATAGATTCTTATATCATGGACCTCAGACCATGTGACCATATAGTATCATGGTCCAAGCGCCCTACATATATGCGGCCATAAATATATATATAATCTCTATTTTGTGGTCTAATTAGAGACCACAATTTTTTGTTGTTGTTTATATACCACATATTATAGATTCTTATATCATGGACCTCAGACCATGTGACCATATAGTATCATGGTCCAAGCACCGTACATATATGCGACCATAAATTTATATTTTTTCCTTGCAATTTAAACCTTTTTCTTTTTGTTCAAATCTCTTTCTTTTTTCTTTTTTTATTTTATGGATCTTTATCTTTATTACTGTAAACAAAATAAATTGATAGAATATTTGGCTAATTTGGATCAAATTTTTTATTATTATTTAATTTGATTTAATTTAAATTTTATTTTTATATCAAAATTAAATAAGTTAAATTTTTAAGAATAAATGAACCTGATAATTTAAAACTTAAAATGATATAATTATTCATATATTTTTAAAAATATATTACAAATAACTTCTCATTAAACTAAGTTTTGTGATGATAAACACCAACTAACGTACAAGTAAAAATAAATATATTTAGAAATCAGCAATAGTCTACTTTAATGAAAAAAAAAAAAAAAACTTCATATATCTGGTAATCAACACAAATATTACAACAATGCAACAAAAATGTATATGTAAAATAATAACAATGTACCTTAAATAAGAAAACAATATACCTAAAGTATAACACCAATTTACTTAGAAATGTAGAAAATCATTAGAATTTTTTATACAAAAGTCAAGCTAGAAAACCAATGTACATATAATACAAAATCAATGTAGCTTATCTAGAACATTATTATACATTCATATCAAATTTTATATGTTTATAATTCCAAATTAATGTAATTGTAGCCCAACAAAAATGTACATAGATTTTTGAAGTTTTCATTAAACAATTTTAGAAGACCATTAGAACTTTTTATTACAAAAGTCAAAGATAAAAACTAATGTACATACAGTATTAAACTAATGGACATTCTCTATAACCTTAATTTACCTTCATTTCAAATGTTATGAGTTTGTGATTTCAAATTAATGTACCTACAATCCAATAGACATGTACTTAGATGTTTGAAGTTTTTATTAAACAACTGTAGGTACAATATAAATTCTCATATAGTTCATTAACAATTTATGTGCATATTAACATTAAAAATCATAATCCATTTTTATGTAAGTAGAGCATAATTCTATTCAAAATGCTTAACTTTAAACAAACTCATTGCAATATAGAAAAATAAAAATATAGAAAAAACTAAATATAAAAATAAATAATCAATGCAATATACAAAAATTATAGAAATATTTATTAAAGAAGAGATATCAAACAAAAATTTCATAATTTTGAATAAGAAAGGAAACTTTTATAGTAGAAAAATCGGAATTGAAAATCTTAAATCATTGATTTTGTTGCAAGGAAACCAACTAGTTTGTTATTTTAAAATTATAAATGTCACATGTGCGATTAAAAGTAATATTACAAAATACAATAAATGGACACGTATTGAAGTTAGGATAACAATGCAAAGTGGATACTGGTCTATGATATAATTTGTTATAGCTAAACGATCTCCCTATAGTCACTAAATGCTGATCATGAGGGGTCACGGGGACCATTTAGAGACCACATAGTGATTGCTATTTAGAAACCATATTATATAATATCTATCTAGTGGTCTCTATTTAGAGACAAAAAAATATAGCTTCTATTTTGTAGTCACAATCAAAGACGACAATTTGTGGTCATTATTTAGAAACCACATATTATGGCCTCTATTTTGTGGTCATAAAATTGAGATCATATAATGTGGTCTCTATTTTTTTGGTCACTATTTAGAGATCAGATATTGTCATCTCTATTTTGTGGTCATAAAATATAGATCATATAATATGGTCTCTATTTTGTGGTCTTTATTTAGAGATCACAAGTTAAGTGGTCTCTATTTAGCTACCACATTGGAGATCAATTATCTTGTGGTAGATAAATATCTAAATAATTTGTGATTTATTTATTTGTATATATTATTATTATTATTATTATTATTATTATTATTATTATTATTATTATTATTATTATTATTATTATTATTATTATTATTATTATTATTATATGTAGTTCAAAATGAATTAAGAATTTTAAATATCGAAACAGAACTATGGTTAAATAAAATATAATAATGTATAATACTAATATTACAAATTTAAAGTATTAAAAATAACAAAATTTCAAATGTCAATGTTCTAAAGTTAAGTCCTAATATAGAAAATGGATATGTATAAGGAATATAGAGGGGTCTATGACTCATGAGTTAATAGATGAATCATGTTCAAAGGCATCGCCCGAAGGTGGAATAAATGGGCTTGGGACATGCTCACGGGTGCTATAGATCAATTCTTACACCAATTGGCACACCCAATCCTCCATAGCGGTATGCAACACTTAAATTTGAATATCTTTCTCTCATAATTGCTACACTAAATGGGAGGTAGTCTTCTTAAGATCTTTGATGTGCTACTCATCGACTATATTGGTAGTAGTAATGCATATGGAGGCTTCAAAGAATAAGTTGAATGTATTATTCATCCTTCTTTGTATATTTATCTATTATTCAAGGAAGCCCTAGTTGTTTGCAAAAAGTGTTAGTCCTCATTCGCCTGAAAGTACTATACTGGATTTTCAACTTCATCACGTGATGCTTGTGCCATGAGATGGTTAAAATTGTGTCTATAAAAAATATCTATACTATCAACTCATGAATTATTTATTGTTATTTTTAATCATACATTAAGTATTTACCTTTAGTTGTTGGGTACGCTGATCGATATAGCCCTTCAATGCATTTACCACTACATTCTTGCGTGTTTTATTGAACACTCGTATCTTGCTAAGGGTTATACCTTCCTCCAACTGTAAACAATATTACAAATATAAATTTTATAGAAGTTATTGAATTATAGTGAAACTATAATGCAATTTTTTGTACCATCATTCTGGCATGCTCATCCTTAGAGATGAAGTCGCAAGTGTGTTGTGTCAGACTATAATCAGGGTCTCCCATTTCACTCTAGTGACTTTTGGATTGATGCTTTGACATAGATTGAAAGGAAACTCCAGCCTACTTCTATTGCCATCTAGTCTAGACTACCTTAGATACAAATGGTGGTCATCCCTTGCTCCTCCATTTACATAGCACATTTATATATCTCCCAACTGCTAGCTATTCTCATGTTAGCCTCACCATCTTATGAATAGCATCATCCTACACAAAATATTTTGTAAAAAAAATGCATAAACAAAGTTAATAAATAAATAAATAAATAAATTGATAAAGTATTCTCCAAATTAGATACTATCTAAACCTCAAAGTTGAGGATATATTCCTGCAAATTACAAATTACTTTCTAAAATATTTTATAACTCAACCAAACACTTCCCTAAATATATATTATTCATATAGCAATAATATTATTTAGCATATTACACTTCACAACCATTAAACACTAATATATCCATTTTCATCTACTTAATTTGTTACCAGAAAATCACCCAATGTAAATTTTGGACCTCTTATGGCATTACCTTTTATTTATATCCCTCTTCATCCATCCTTTCCTTAAAAATATAAGACATATAACTCGCCATCTCACAAGACTCAATGAATCTACCAATATCAAAAAAAATAATATTCATTTAATAAAATTAATGTAAAATTTATAAAATTTGAATTACTGGTCATTATATAGTTGCAACTACTTATGACCACTACTTTAACAACTGCCTATGACTGACACTAAAATAGGCATCCCAGGAGCAATTGGTTATGATGGAGAAGAATTTGAGGCCGAAGGTGAGACTGACATGGGTGAAGGAGCTACAAATGGAGCCAATGCCAATGGAGCTCCTAATGGAGATGGTGTTGATGTTACTGATGGAGTTGATGAGCTACTTAGAGCTGCCCTGGTGTTAGGAGCTGTGGATGATGGTGGAGATGCAGTGGTAGATGCAAATAAAAAGGATGTTGATGTTATCGGCATCTTTATAACATATTGCTCCCTGTCTATGCCTTGTTCTTTTCCCTATTGCGAATCCATCTGTACCATGTGGTTGATAGCGCATCCTGTAGAATAAAATAAATTTAACAATCATGAAACAACTATAAATATGTAATGATATGTAAATTGCAAAATTATATAATTATAACCATAATTAAATATCACAAAAGGTTAGCACAATTGGAGTATATATTTCTAAAAATAGTTTAACTCTACTCACTGTTATTCATAGCATATGTATCTAATTGTTCCTAATACAGAGACAATTTCTGATAGTAGTTCAGGTTCTTCTTCTAAAGAAACGTCGTCATTAACAATCTCAATTAGATTACTTGTTGGATCGTCTAATATTGTGACTTGATCATCTTCTGCTATCTTAATAGCATGAATATCGATAGACTCCGCTGAAAAGAGGAAGGTTCTTGTGCAAATGTACTTTGGGATGAGCTTTCCATATCAACAATTCCTTTAGAACTAATTTTTGAAACTACCCACTAATCGATTTTCTCCCATCAGAAGCTTGGGTAAGAGCAATAATACACTTGAGATGCTTGAGTCACAAGAAAAAATGGTTCATATTTGTTGAATTGTCATCTATGATTTATCTAAATAATATTATATTGCTCACGAAACTTTATACCCAAATTAGGTGTTGGATTGAATCATTCATACTTGAAAAGAACTATTCTCTTAATTGGCCAATTAGGATATTCGAAGTTGGAAAACTTTAATTAACTGACCCTAGAAATTATTCTCGAATACAATATAGTTTTGGCCTTTGATGCATAAGCCAATATTCATTGAACCTCACATGAAACTGTGTTCTACTATCTAAAATTTATAATCATCCACAAAATACCAATGTATGTTGTAACAGTAATGCGAGATTTGTTGGATTTGTGGCAATGCTACTAATTATCAAAAATAAAGTTTTAAATTAGTCCCACATAATAGAGGTAATGGTAATTGATTTTATAGACGTCATATGATTATTATGTCATCATGTGGGGCCATTTAAGATCATAATGTTAACAATTGATTATATTAATACAAATTTAGATAATTTTCAGAAGTTTGAATTTGTTATTAATAGGTTTATTTTAATTTGTATACATTGATCTCTCATTTTTTTTAATATATTTAAAGACTTTAATGATAGCAAATATGGTACTAATGAGAAATTTATAAATAACACCTTAAAGATAAAAGAAATTATATTATTTTTATAATCAAATCACTAAACTATATAAAAAATAAATAAAATTAATTTAATAATTCTACATTTTTAAATTTTATTAATCAAATAATATTATTTTTCTTAAATAATGTAACTTTATAGTAATTTAAACTGTCATTGATAAATTTTTTTTAAAAATTTCATAATTTTTTATTATCAAAATTCTTAATATAAGAAACAGTAAAAGTTTAAAAATTCAATGCATATGAATCAAAGTAAATAAGCTGAATAATGTAGTTATGTAAAATTTTTTTTTGAGTACTCCCAAAAAAAAAGGCAGTCATATAAAATTGAAGGATCTAAGATGTATTTTGGCCCAAAAATAAAGAAACCAGTACAAAGACGTGTGGATGTGTGCCAATCTGCGAGCTATATATAAGACCCTTAACTTGAACCTGGAATTGATCAGACATCCATCCTGAAAAATTTCATAACCATCCCATCATCTGAAATGTATATCAAATTGTAAGAGCTACATATATATTGAACACAAAATCTCATTTCTCCTTCTCCAACAATGAGAGTAAGTTGAGTAACAACAAAATAAAAAGGCAATGGAATCAGAGAAGCAATGCAAGAAACGATTTTGGAGAAAGGAAGAAGATAAGATCCTCATTGATTACATAAAGGTTCATGGCGAAGGACGATGGAATCATGTTGCTAAGAACACAGGTCAGGATGTATAATCCATACGTACAATCTCTTTCTTTAGTTCTTGCATTTTTCCATCTGTTTTAATCTGCAAGAAATTGTGGGTTTTACTCTATGCACAGGTTTGAGAAGATGTGGGAAGAGTTGTAGGTTAAGGTGGTTGAATTACCTAAGCCCGAGCGCGAAGAGAGGCCATTTTACTAAGGAAGAAGAAGATCTTATCATTAGACTCCATAATCTCCATGGAAACAGGTTTTCTTCTAATTTCTACCACTAATAATTTCTATATTCTTATATATAGTTCTTCTATAATCTATATGCTCAGTAAGAAGACTAATGAAAGCTAATAGACAACTATTTACTAATTGTTGTGCATCTTGCTTCTTTGGATCAGTCCAAGATTCTGTAGATTAACATGTTCATGAAACAATCACTCAATGATAAAGCTAGTCTTCATTTATTGATTTGTTTTTAGGGAAACATTCCTTCAAGAGAGTATCAGGAGAACTTGATATTACTTGAGGAGAACTTGATATTACTTCACTGATTGAAAAAAAAAAAAATTCTCATAAAAGAATATATATATATATATATATATATATATATATATATATATATATGAAAAATAACTCTTAATTTCTTCGAGAGCTTGATGTTAAAGCCATATATATATATAGCATTAACATTACATGAAAAATAACACAATTTTCTTTGAAAACTTTCCATTGAATCTCTTTTTTATACATCAAAAAATTTGAAGGGAAAGTCTATTTTAACTTTGAATCTTTTGCACTGCTTAGAAATATACCCAAGCACTAGATTGCCTAACATTTGACATTGATTTCCAAAACATCTATTCGGACTCTACTATATTTTGATTTCCAAAACACTATTCAGACCCTACTATATTCAGTGGTTAATTCTCTTTTTTCCTTTCCCTTTTTTTTTCTTTAAAAAAAAATCCCTCTTTTTATTAGATGGTCATTGATTGCCAAGAGAATGCCTGGACGAACTGACAATGAAGTGAAGAATTACTGGAGAAACCATCTGACCAAAAAGCTGGCTGCTGATAAGGATAAAAATGGCAGGATCCAAGAACAAAGCAGAAGTGTTGCTGTTTCTAGCCCAACAAACTCCATCAGAGGATCCAAGAATTCAAGTTTTAGTAGTGATGAATGTGTCAACACAAGTAAAACGACTGAAATTACAATTGATAAAAGCATTCATGAAGAAGCCAATGATTATCAAGTATCAGACACACATGAAAATGATCTCTCCTTCTTCAAGGGTTTTTATTATGACAGCTCGTTCTGGTTTTATGATGATACAATTAAAAACGAGCTCTTGCATGGGTATTATTTTGATCATCCCTGACATTATGATAATATTTATATTGCTGAAGAACTGAAATTAATAATGTAAAATTAATAAGACCATGTAAGTTTTAGAATAATAATATTATTAAACGTCTGTAGCCTAATTATCTCATGCAGCTTGGCGGCAGAGGTTAGAGACATGGCACAGCAGTCCTGTGCTTACCTAATTAATGTAGTAGTAGTCAGAGTGAAGGTAAGCCAAAGTGTCTAATATTAATTAAAGGCTTTGTTATGAATGATATCAGTGTAGGTTCTTATCTTTGAGGCATCATGAAAATGGGGATGTGAATTTTATGTTCATTAGTGATTTGAAAATTGAATAAATTGATAAAATTAAAAATTGAATTATTAATTGGTTTGGTTGAATTTAAATCGATTTTAAAATTAGTTTTTATTTTTAATTATTATTAATATTTTTAAACAGTATTTTTAGAATTGATTAATTGATCAGTTCAATGATTAATAGGATTTTCAAAACAGTGATGTTAACATTCATAACGACAAAATAGGACACACTCTCAAATCACTGATGTTCACTAATATATATATATATATATACACACACACATTAGGACACACATTCATAATCATAAGACAATTGCATTACCCTTGTCAAAAAGGACCGTAGTTTTTTATTTCTTAAAAAAAATAAAATCTTATTTATTCTGAAAGAAATTAATTAAAAAGTATAATTTTTAGATAATATGATTTTTTAGTGTATTTTAATTAAAAGGAAGTATAAATGAAGTATAATATCAAAGGAGATCTATACTTCATTTTGAGCATTTAATTTCCTTAATAAAAAGAAACTAACTTATTTAGGGAGAGTCAGAATTCTTTAGGAAAGTTCAAAGAGTTATCCAAAATGCTTTATAACTATTTTTCAAAATAAATTTATTTAATATGATAAAAATATTTATATTAATAAATTAAAAATAATATATATATATAGACACACACATGAATGAAATGTCCCCTTTCCATAAAATAACTTCCTATAGTAGAAAATTACTTTTATTTGAACTAAAAGAGGCTTAAAATCTCTAATGCAATGTTTGAGAAAGACGAAAATAAAAGGAGAAGTAAAATAAAGAAAAAAAAAGTAATTTTACCGTGTTTGGAAAAGGAAGGAATATAAAATGGGCAATTTTACCCTGTTTAGGAAATGAAGGGAAATAAGAGAGGGAAGAAAAATAAAATTTATTTTACACCTAATATTTTCTCTCCAAAATGGAGAGAAAATATGAGAGATTAAGATGATTTTTATAAAATTATAATTCTGCCTATAAACATTTACAAATCAACACCGACAATTAATAAATAATGTTGATCAATTAATAGAGACAATTATTTGATAAGGCTGAGTAGAAAATAAGGTATGTAGTGGCATGCTAGTCGTCAGTCTGAAGTGAGAATTGTTGAAATGCTATAATAAATTATGAAAAAATAATGAAAATATTTAAAATAAAGTTTAAATTAATAAAATTTAATGAAATTTTATTGTTTAGAATAAATTTATGATGAATTGAAATTATTTTATTTTTTAGATTTAAAATATACATAAAGTAAATTTAAATTATAAAATTAGTAAAATAATTTTATCTAAAATTTTTAATTGAAATTAATTCTCTCAAAATTTTGACTTTTTACTTAGTACCTTTTTAGTTTTCATATTTATCAATTGATGTTCAGTGATTGAATATTAAAATATTGATAAATAATGTTTGATAAATGTTATCATTTAACGTTTAATTTAAAAAATAATGTTCAATATTTAAAAAATATAACTGAATGTATAAATTTATTTTTTTAACATTTAAAATATAAAAAACTAATGCTAGATTTTTTTTTAGTATTAACATTATATTTATCATTATATAAATTTTTATTTCATATAAAATCAATTCAAATATAAAATAATTATCTTTTTTTATTGTTATACAATACAATTATATATCCAATTGTTTTCTTGTATAAATGGTAAAATAGAAAATATATAAAATAATATTTTTCTTTCCTACCATATTTCGTTTTCCAAATAAAGGAAAATAAAATTATTTTCCTTTTTCTCCCTTTTATCCAAACATGATCAACGAAAATAAAGGAAGGAAAATAAAATTTTTTTACCCTTCTTATTTTATTTCCTCCCTACGTAGTTTTCCAAACATAGTGTAATATATTAGTAGCAAATAGTTAATGATTGTGATACTTTATTAATTTCGATTGGATTTGGTATTGCCATTGCATTTAATTTTAAGAGGTAGAATTCATTTCAAGTGTCAATTTCAATTCAATTAATTTTTAATTTAGTATCAAAATACATTTGACTTGATTTCATTTCAATTTTTTCATTTATTATTTAGACATACAGTTCCAATAATTCGGACTAGTGTTAAGGAAGAATTCATTTCAAGTATTAACTAAATGTCTAATTCAACTTGTCACTGAAAAGTGTTAGAATTCCACTTCAAAAGAAAATTACTCTTCAAAAATATATATAATGTTAAGAAAAGACAAATATTTGTCAATAAAAAACCTAATATGTAACAATACACCGTATAAGTTTTTCATTTATTGAATAGATTAATTGCAGCTCAAAGTTGCTTAAGAAAACTCAAATGAGTGATCAAAGTATCTGAATTTGTTTATTAACATCCTAATATAGGAATGTAAATTTTCTCAATTGTCACAAATCTTTTTAAATTGTTGACTTTTTTAAGATAAAGTATTGTTTAATGATTACCAAATTAACTTAATTGGTCTTTCATGGAGAACTAGACTCGTCTCTCATCCATCATCATGTACTGATGAATATATCATGTGGGGAGAGATTGTCTACCCCACATTTTGTAATGTAAATGGCTATTCCTCAATACGAGCAACGTTTGTTGATGGAGAATATTTCAGATTTTTTCCATAATAGGCAATGGCAGCTTCCTGAAAGTCGATAGGAGCCTTCTTTAATTCAAAGAATTAAACAAATTTCTCTTCTTCATGAATGTTGGTGTTTGGATCCAAGCTCTCTTGATGGGGAATTTGCGATTAGTGAAATGTATCATGTAGTTAAAAGATGAAGTAGCTTTATCTGGACATAATTCCTTACTCCTTCAAGAACTTTTGTTGTTTGGCGAGCCATTCTAGGCTATCCTTCTAAATGAGGTGCTTTGTAACGGTATTCATATTGTATCTAAATGCCGATTATGTGGTAGTGCGGCCGAATCTCATTCTCATTTACTGCTCACATGTCTTTTCTCCATGGAGCTTTGAAAGGTGATCTCCACTTTATTCGGCAAACAAATTCCCACTTCGGGGAATGTTGAGGAGTTGATAATTCATGCCATGGATCATCATTTTACTTTGCAAGTTGCTTCTCTTCAGTGCACTTATATCGTTAGTGTATGTTGGATAATATGGCAGGTTCGAAATCATGCTACTTTTGATGAAGAGCCATCAAATATTTTTCATGCACTTCGTTTACTTTGAAGGTTCATTAAGGAATGTAATTTTTTTTCATAATCAGAACCATTTTAACTCATTGTCCAAATTATGAATGCTTCAAGCCCTTAATATTCAAGGAAAACCAGGCAAAGCTCCTCCAGTGGTTGGTGTGTCATGGCAGCCTCCTTTTGTAGGCTACTTGAAGATCAATACAGATGGTCGCGCTTGGTGGGCCAAGCATTTTAGGAGCAAGGGGAGTTTTCATAAACTCACGTCGTTTTATATATGGGACTTTTGCTTTTAACACAGGTATTTTTTTTTGCCTTGTTATGGAATTAAAGGTTGTTATCTTTGCGATTAAGAAGGCCTGGAAGAATGGGTGGCACACCCTTTGGTTGGAATGTTATTCTAGCTATGTTGTGCAACTGGCTAAAGGTAAATCTACGAATATCTTATGGAAAGTCAGGCAAAATTGGTCTTAGTGTACATCATCTTAGAATATGAACTGCTTTGTTTCTCATATTTGCCATAAAAGGGAACCGAGTTGTTACAGATCAATTAGCCCAACACTTCAATTATGGTGTAATGCTCTTGATTTTCGTAACCATCTAGTTTATGAAGACTTAGTGGTAGGCAAAATTATCATTTGTCGTTAGTTTTTTTTTATTGTTTTATAGTTTGGATTCTACAATTTTTTTTTTCTAATAAATTTAATGGCCAGTTAAATGATAAGAGTGTGATGAATATGCCAACATAATTGAGATATCCCGGTACCCCCCCTAATGTTGCATGTTGGCATGATTGACATTCTTCTAGAAGATTTTTTTTTTTTTGTAAAGAAGATATTTAGCAGTTTTTTGGTGTAAAAGCAACCCATAACCATGCAAAGCATGGGGTGCTTAACTTTAACTTTAAGTCTTTTACTAACCATGCCTTTGTGACAATATGGTGTTAGTGTAGTTGACATTTGTGAGGTGTAAATAACATTTAACCTCTTTTACATTAGCTATATAAGTTAGAATTGTAGTGAAATATGCAGATGAATGAAAGAAACTCAAGTTAAGTTCCAGCTTTACTTCCAAACTTATTCTTGCTCTTATCTTGTTTAAATCCCAATCTTAATTTGAACATGGTATTAGAGCATTTATAGATCTTTAAGGACTATAAAGAAAGAAAACAAGTGAGCTTTGGGGGGGGGGGGGGGGGGGGGGGGGGGGGGGGGGGGGGGGGGGGGGGGGGGGGGGGGGGGGGGGGGGGGGGGGGGGGGGGGGGGGGGGGGGGGGGTGGGGGAGGGGGTGGGGG